>DWTR01000011.1:0-81491 GCA_018244935.1 Ardaris minthe | reverse complement strand
GTGCCGGGTACTATTGGATTACATTTTCTGTTTGAGATTTCTAGATGTGGTTCGGAGTCTAAATTCGTGCCCGGTGTATCCCAATATGCTTACCATCAATTCCACGATAGGAAGTAAACTAAGTAAACCTCTTCGGGGATTACAGACGCGATGTTTAATTTAAATATAATATATTTTCTAACATAACCTATACACATTAAAGTAACATTGTTATGTAAAAGTGAAAGTAGATGAAATCTAGTTAGTCATTATTGTTAATACGATACCTAACGTTTCCTGCAACATTCAATTTACAGACGTGTCATCCGTTAATTATAGTAATATTTGTAGCTATAGTTAGAAAATAATAAGGTTCTTTACTGTCATTGTGACTGCAAAACTTACAAAGACTGTCGAGTTTAGAAGTAATTGTTAACGCACCATGCCTATGTCATCTACACATTGGATACATTGGACATCGGTTTCAGTGCCTTATTATACATAAGTCAGAGCTTTTGAAATTTTGTATGTATTTTCCATGAAGTCTAATTCTCGTATACTTTGATAGGCTGTTATTTGTATAGTCATGTTTGTACTCACTCATGTTATGGTATCTCTTATGTCTAACTAAGTATAGCTATTCATCTGTCGGTACAAAAATATCTAATATACCAAACCTGTCTTTCTATTTTTGTGTGATACTTACAAATTATGAAGAAAAAAGAAACTAAGAAAACGAGTCTCAATTGAGTATTCTCAATTTTACGTGCCTTTTCATTCCGCACATTATTAATTTCTAAAACTAATTTTTTAATATTATGTATTTTAAATTTTAATATTATGTAATTTTTTTAAGTATTTATGTTATTAAAAATTACTTGTTCTATGTTTAGTTATCTTGTAAGCATTAACCGTTAACCAAATGCATTAAAACACAGGAAAGACGCTGAGAAGTTTTATTTAACATGTATGACAAAAGTTACATGACTATTTGTGAAAGAAAAACAAAATACCTTGTCTTGCACTAAACAATTAATATTATAAACACGATTTTAATGGCACCCATGTAAATAACTCAAGCCCACTGGAATTTTTTGAATATGACTAACAATATTTCTGTATCATGTAATATGCAGTGTTTTTCCAATCTACATAACATTTCAAATTTTACTTTTTAAAATAATAATTATACCCTTTCATGGGATTTAATTAGGAGTATGTATATAATAAATATCATCAGCTCACTTACATTTTTAACAATAGACAAAAAGACCATTATTATTAACAGATACATTAATATTACAGTGCAGATAATGTTAGACAGTGATCCAATTAGGTACTCATTGTTGTATAGAAAGTGAGAATGGCGCAATATTACAATTTAAAACAGTAATTTATATATATTTTTTAACATTCACCTGTAAATAAATTATGAACTTACATCAATAACAATGAACCATAGACAACAGACACATTACTATGATTGTGAAATTTATTAATGCTAGACATTTATGCCACTGTGAGACAGAACTTTAACAAACGGTCCAACAAAAAACAGAAAAGATTTTAACTATAAACATATATATGTTTGCAAATATATCTTTTATCAAAATAGAGAGGGTTACATTATCATATCAAATATACATAGTATAATTTATTAAATACTATCTAAAACTTAATGGTTTAACCAACTAAATGTTATAGACTGAGGTTCACTATACATATTTGACACAAACATGAGCAAACTGGTGCTGAAGAACGGACGGACAGTTAAATAAACAAGCTGTGGTTTAAGCAACTAAAGAAATTTGAAGCTTGGTATAACTCTGTAGACATTGCCGAGACCTTAGTCAGTGTTACCAGTACCAATAATATAAGCAATACATTGCATATTATTGATTTGTGCATATTCTATGTGTTTTTGACCATATCGTATAATACAAACTTGTAAAAAGTTTTTTAACTTTAAGATCATCATCATCAGCTTATTCCTGGACATAGGCCTCTCCAATAGCACGCCACTGAGCTCGATCTGTAGCTCTTTGTATGGGACTACTGCCAGCCATTTAGAGTATACCGTCACTCCACCTAGCTGGAGGGTGTCACAGTGCTACATTTGTCAAGGAGTGGTCCCCACTCCAAAACACGTCTGCTCCAACGGTTATCGGTTCTGCGACTGATATGACTAGCCCACTGCCACTTCAGTTTGTTAATCCTTTGGGTATGAGGTTGTAAGTTTTTAAACAGACAAAAGTTTTATGCCCTGTAATAAAATTGGGCGTGCAGAGCAGTGAAACTTTGTTGTCACAGAGCTGTAACCAATTCAGGCTTTACTCTAAAACCGCACGGTTTCTTTGAAAATATTTTTCTAACAAAATTGCTAATATTTAATATCAAATGGCGACAATAGTGAGATATAAAATTAACATATTGTAAAGAGCGAAATAAATAAATGCAAAGCCTCCTAGTACTTATCTTATGCCAAATAAAACAGTTGAGAATTTTACTTAAACAAATATTGTAAAAATTTGGCTACGGTTTGCATTCAACATAGAACAACATTAACATACTTATATTTATACAATGAAGAGTAGAGATAAGTAGAGCAAATACGAATGTGAAGGTACATTGTGGTAGAGACAGGTACAACTAAACACATGATCAGATATAAATTTGCAATAATTATTAAAATCACATACATCAATATTACTATCATGCATATCGAGAGAAATAAAATCATTATTAATGTAGTTGATTTCATCAAAAAAAAGTTCTAGGTCTTTCTGATATTACTGCAAATAGTTTCCAAATAAAACATATTCCATAATGAGGAATTTCCCAAATAACATCAATGTATTAAAGCAAAAGGCTGGTTTTCAAAAACACCCATATTAATGACACATACATTTTATAGCCAGTAGAATTTACGTATAAGCTTTGGTGTTTGAAAAATAGGAATACCGTCCAAAAATTTACATGACTAGTCCAAATATTTTACAAAAATCAGCCTTTCTTTTAAGATTTCATTAAGACAAGTATTCTATTTGCTTACAATACTTCTTTCTTATCTTGTTAATTAAAATATGAGGAAATAATTTATAAATTAAAATATTAAACAAAATATATTACTTTTTAGTACCATTGTACTCTTTGAGTTGAACATTACAGTACAACATATCCAATCTCAGTTAAACAGAATGGGGCTGTCTTAGACCTTACAGAAAAATAGTATTTTTTTTGATAATAGGAAAGCGAAAATATATTTGTACCTACAATAAGAAACATAAAAATCCTATGAGATTATGAAATTCATATGAATATAGAGAAAATTATACCGGAAAAGTAAATGAGGTGAAAGTGACAAAATATAACAGGTTCAAAATATACTGAGGTTAAGTTAAAATAAAAAAGTCACAAGGATTCCATGATTGGGTATACAAAAAGCTGGTATGGATCCAAATATGACATAATTTCATTCTTGATTACGTTTTTTTACTGACCCCGACTTTATACATAAAGTTTTGTTATTCATAAACGTTCAATATTAAATAGTTCCCTTTAAAGCTCTTATCATGTTTATAAATTACGTCGCAAAATACTCAATAAAGTATCGACATTACTAAACTAATATGCGGTATGCAGGTTGCTTGTATTTTTTTACAAAATTATACATTTATTTACAGTGCACACTAGTAGCTAGGTTTTAGCTATTAAGATATTTTTTGTCCCCTGTACATTTGGAATGTGCTACACATGCTACACATACATAAAGGAGAACTTCAGATATTTAAAATGATAAAAATTGATGGTTTAATCAGTAACAGAAAGAGTCATGAAACAGAGGTTATTCATACATATGGTTGGCAAAAATAATTCAGCAATTTTGAAAATAATATCTAAATTAGATTTATAATTTAGTAATAATCTAGTATGTCTTCGAAAGCGTAAAACCACGTACTAATTTACTATATCAGTCAACACGTAATGTAGTTAAGTATTAATTGTTAATATGGTATTGTATTCTAGTGTAAATAAAGTATTAAAGTTAAGCATAATTAACGTAAACATGTATAATTAAGGTACATATAATTTAATTTTACTAAAATACATTAAGATTCATATTTGACGTTTAATATTATTTCTATGCAAATCAAGTATATCAGTAAGGTCGTTCTAAAAATACCATATCCGTGGGGTTATCGTTAGAAGCGTCAATTTATGAAACAGTTGCAACACGTTATGCAACAGATAGGACAGTAATTGTTGGTGATATACGGTCATGATATAAAACGGTCATCAGAAATGGACCAAGTCACAAAAATACATTATTACAGTGAGAGAGAGCAATATAGCAATGTAAACGCATATGGATTATCACCCTTTTATTAGATTAAAAACTGTGAAATTCCCAAATGTTTTGTATGAATGAATTATTATATAGGCTTATTTATGCAGTAACTATTACGTCCAATAGTTAACATATCATCATTATTGTGGCTGAAAAAGGGACACAGTCCATCCAGAATATTTACTAACCCCTCTTAGAAAACCCCGTACGGTAATAATTTCAACTGCAAAAATGCAGCAGACGTTACTAACCTGGACTCCTGTTTCCAAAGTTATCGTTAGGCGAAAAGTGTTTCAGGAATAACAATTTTCCTAGCCGTCAGACAATTCGATAGTATGCCCAGTAAAACTCGTAGCTGTGCTCACGATCGTGATCCATCGGAATATTAGATATGTAAGTTTAGAACGGCCACTGATAGTCATAACAATCCAATACCCTCAGATTGAACTGAGAGTTGTTCGACTACAAAATATGAATCAAAAAAGTACAACGCCTTTATTAATCAACTGATAAAAACACTGAATAATGTTTTAAAACCAGAAACAAAAAACAGGCTACCGCATAAAAACAGTGTTGTACCTATACCCAATAAAAATAGAGACTGTCTCTGTTTGACTCTTTGCGAACTTATTTGTTCCGTCAATTTATCTAGAGTTAACTTCATATTTTTATGTTGCTTCAGACTATCATAAACCAGCTCTGGTATCTCTGGCATTTTTTCAATCCAGTAAGGCGCTTTGCTCTTTATGCCATTCACTAATGCCGTGATACCAATTTGACTATGTAACCAGTCTTCTAAGAAAGGTTTTGCCGTTTTCCATAAATCCAATTGTGGATATAATTGACGCCCAAGCCCTTCAACATAAAGCAATGTTTTTTGAAGTAAAACTAACTGTGGTTGTACTTCCATATTGAAACGACGTGCTGTATTGAAAAGATTAAGTAACACATGTCCAAATGAGATCTCAGAAAGTGGTTTTTCAAAAATCGGTTCACACACAGTACGGATCGCAAATTCAAAATCTTCCACATTGGTATCTGCTGGCACCCAGCCTGAATCAACATGTAATTCTGCAACTTTCCGATAATCGCGGTTAAAGAAAGCTAAGAAGTTTTCAGCTAAATAGCGTTTATCTTCTTTATTTAATGAGCCAACGATACCGCAATCAATACCAATATAATATGGGTTCTCAGGGTGATCATAGCTAATGAACACATTACCAGGATGCATATCAGCATGGAAAAAACTGTCTCTAAACACCTGAGTGAAAAAGACTTTTACGCCACGCTCTGCAAGAAGCTTCATATTCGTTTTTTGTGCATTCAACGCTTCAATATCAGAAACGGGAATACCATAAATACGCTCCATTACCATCACGTTTTCATGGCAATAATCTGAATACACTTCAGGAATATACAACATAGAGCTATTTTCAAAATTACGGCGTAGTTGAATAGCATTCGCAGCTTCACGCAATAAATTTAGCTCATCAAGTAATGTCTTTTCGTATTCGCGGATCACTTCTTTTGGTCGTAAACGACGACCATCAGGTAAAAACGGTAATAGATTTGCCAAGCGATACATCAAACGGATATCTGCTTTTATTACCGGTTGAATATCGGGACGAATAACCTTTAGTACTACTTCTTTACCGTTTTCTTTTAATTTTGCCGTGTGAACCTGCGCAATAGAAGCGGAAGCGAGTGGCGTTTCATCAAAATAATCAAACCATTGGTCGATAGGGCAACCAAATGAGTTTTCAATATATTGTCGTGCTTTCTTACCATCAAAAGGAGCAACTTTATCTTGCAATAAAGCAAGCTGATCAGCGATTTGAGGAGGGAAAAGATCACGTCGAGTTGATAACATTTGACCTAATTTAATCCAAACAGGGCCTAATGTTTGCAATGCGAGTCGTAAGCGTTCACCTAATGGTTTTTCTGGATGTTTATTTTTGATCCAAAATAGTGCTCGGCATCCTAATCTTACAGGTAAGGTAATTCGGTGTTTAGGAATTAACTCATCAAGCCCATAAGATAAAAATACCTGAATAATATGATAGAGGCGCTTTAACTCACTCAGGAGCATTATTTTTTCTCCAATGTGCCTAACCGTTTTTCCAGCTCGGCGGTTTGCTGTGCAAGTTCTTCTATTTCATCATAAAAATGGACTGTTTCTAATGCACTAGGTGCGGTTTTCCACTCTTCAATTAATGCGTCACGTAAATAATCTTTTTGGTGACTTAAGAGTGAAGAAAATAACTGAACGCCCTTTCCTGCAACAACAGTCAAACTTTGCGCCGCAATGTCACCAATATAAGGTGCTAAATATTGCGCGGGATCCCACTGCGCCATATCTAATAATGCAGACCAATTTTGCACAACCTGCATATCACCATCAATAGTGATATCGCCACGGTTGATTAGTTCTGACATTTTTTGACGGTCACGAAGCTTAATCAGAGTTAATAGTTTTGTTTTTATCAAACAATCAGTTTCATCATCCCACTGACTTAATACATCAACTTGTTGTTCGCTAAAGACTAAGTAGATAGAACGAGGAAACTCATTGATAGAAAGCGCCAACACTTTGCCCGCAAGGCGATTGCGGGCAGGTTTAAGCACATTTTCCTGATATAAAACATGATTAAGTGCTGTTTCCATAGATGCTGTTAACAGCGGATACAGTACTTGAGAAGCAATATCATGAGAAAAAGTGACTTTTTCCATCTCAGAATTTAAATCCTTTGTGTAATGCAACTATACCTCCGGTCATATTGGTATAGGTAACTTGATCAAATCCCGCTTCTTCCATCATGCCTTTTAGTGTTTCTTGGTCTGGATGCATGCGAATTGACTCCGTTAAATAACGGTAACTTTCAGCGTCATTCACAATCACTTGGCCAATTTTCGGTAGAATATGGAAAGAGTAAGCATCATAAATCTTGCTTAAAGGATCAAGAACGGGTTTAGAGAATTCCAGTACCAGCAGACGTCCACCTGGCTTTAATACACGGAACATCGAACGTAAAGCTTTTGCTTTATCGGTCACATTACGTAAGCCAAAGGAGATTGTAATGCAATCAAAATGGTTATCAGGAAAAGGTAACTCTTCAGCATTTGCTTGTACATAGTTAACATTACCCACAATACCGTGATCGCGTAGCTTTTCACGTCCCATTTTCAACATTGAGTCATTGATATCAGCTAAAACAACTTCCCCATTTTCGCCCACAAGACGAGAGAATTTAGCTGTTAAATCACCCGTGCCACCCGCAAGGTCAAGAACACGTTGGTTACGTCTTACGCCACTTGCTTCAATGGTATAACGTTTCCAAATACGGTGAACACCGAAAGACATCAAGTCATTCATTAAATCATACTTAGACGCGACAGAGTGAAAAACCCTTGCAACCATGGTTTGTTTATCATCTTTGTCAACGGTTTGGAAACCAAAATCTGTTGTTTCCTTAGTTTGTTGAGTCATATTATTTGCCCGCTAATTAATCAAAATTTAGTAAATTTAGTACTGGTCGTTTTCAGAAGTCTTTATCTCTTTATTTTATCAAATCAATCAGATGCTGATTTTTCAATGAGATCATTATCAATCGTTTTTTTTATCTCAACCCCTAAGGATTTAAAGCCTTCCGCTTGACTGATAAGATTTCCACGACCTTCAGAGAGTTTTTTCATTGCTAATAGATAGCCGGATTGCGCTTTTTGAATACTGTTTCCTAACCCTTGCATATCATCAACGAAAAGTCTTAATTTGTCATACATTTTAGCCGCTCTGTCTGCAATTTCTTGCGCATTTTGGCTTTGATATTCATAACGCCACAATGCGGCTATTGTACGCAAAGCAACAAGTAAAGTAGATGGTCCAACTAACATAATATTGTTTTTCAATGCTTCATCTAGCAAGTCTGGAGAATGACCAATTGCAACAAGATAAGCAGGCTCAATAGGTATAAACATTAAAACATAGTCTAAAGACGTTATACCCGGTAGTTTATGATAATCTTTTACACTCAATCCTTTAATATGCGCTTTAATTGAGTTCACATGCGCATAAAGCGCTTGTTTACGTTCATTATCACTATCACTACTAAAATACTTCTCATATGCCACCAGCGACATTTTAGCGTCGATAATAACATCTCTACCATGAGGTAGATGCACAATCACATCTGGTTGATAGCGACTACCATTTTCATGTCGAATGCTTACTTGGGTTTCAAACTCATGGCCTTCACGTAATCCAGAAGTCTCTAATATACGTGCTAATACCGTTTCGCCCCAGTTACCTTGAACTTTATTATCCCCTTTTAGGGCATTAGTTAAATTAACGGCTTCTTGTGCCATTTTTACATTCAATTGTTGGAGCTGACGAATTTCATGAACCAAAGTATGTCGCTCTCTGGCTTCTTGCCCAAAACCATCTTGCACTTGTCGCCGAAAGCTTTCGAGCTGTTCACGAAATGGTGACAGCAAATGGGTTAATCCTTGACGATTTAACTCTTCGGCTTTACGCCCACTCTGTTCAAAAATACGGTTAGCTAAGTTCTCAAACTGTGTTGCAAGCCGTTGCTCACTATTAATTAATAATCGCTGTTTTTCTTCTGCGGATATGCGGCTTTCTTCCCAACGAGTTGTCACTTCTCTTAATTCTGCTTCTTGGGAAGTAATAATTTCTCGTTGAGCACGTAATTCTTGCTCTAGCTGTTCTATATGTTGTTGTAAAGAGGGGATAATCACCGCTTTTTCTTGGGCGATAGCAAGCTGTGTATGATTTTCACGTAGCATGGCTTCTTTATCGGATAAACGTTGTTGGATAGACCACCAAACCAGCGCGCCACCAACAAGCACTCCACCTAATAAACCAATGATCCCGTATAACAACTGAATATCCACTAAAGTGACCTTTTTACTTTCCAGCGGGCTACGTTAAAACGCATAAGTAATATTGTCTAGCAACAATTTACATCATGACTTTATTTGCGATAAAGGACGCAGTTATCCCACCCATTTCGCAAGCCATTGCAAACCAAAAGCACCGGGTGCCAAAATACCGAATGCCCAAATCATAGCTGATGTTAAATTAGCAATTTGAAAATAACGTTGTGGCATTGCACAAATGCCTGCAACTAATGGGACAATTGCACGAAAAGGTCCAAAAAATCGTCCAATAAACACCCCCCAAATTCCCCAACGATTAAAGAATTGATGACCTCTAACTAATGTTTGTGGTGAACGTGAAATGGGCCACATGTTTCTCACGCCCTCTTTATAGTGAAATCCTACCCAGTACGATACCCAATCACCAAAGAAAGCACCTAATGCAGCTGCAAGCCAAATCGGCCAAAAAAACAGCCCACTCTCACCAATTAAGGCGCCTAATCCTAATAAAATCACTGTGGCAGGAATCAGCAAAGAGATAAATGCGAGTGACTCACCAAAAGCAAGAAAAAACACGATCGGAATAGCCCAGATTTCGTGCTCTTTTACAAAGAGAGTGATGGTATGAATAATGTCTTGTACTGTCAAAATAGAGACCTTAAATTCGGTTAACCTAAGTGAAATAATAAATTGATTAACCGAATATAAATCACTTTATTATTCGAGAAAATAATTTTGTAAGGTATCTCGGCTAGAAGCATCTAAGCCGATATCTTTCTCTAGCCAAGTATCCACATTACCGTAATGCTGATTAATACTCGCCAATGCAGTTTGCAGAAACTCTTCTTGTACTGAATAAACATAGGCAAATTTATCAACAATGTTATCACTCATTGTTTTAGCATGTTCTTCTAAAAGATAAGCGCGATAAGGCGCTAATGTTTCATTGGTAAGTAGGTAATCTTCCATTACCACATCTAAAGATGCACCCAGCGCAAATAATACTAAAGCAGAGCCAACACCTGTTCTGTCTTTACCCACAGCACAATGTTGTACAACGCCCCCTTTCTCAGGTTGCTTTAATAATGTTGCCAGTTGTTTATATGCAGGGTTATTAATAGGGAGTAATTTATATAACTGAAACATAAAGGCTTTGGCGTCAAATTGCTCAAGTATTTCAGGTGTCAGCTTTTCAAGGTTTGCAGAGACTTCTTTGGATAGCGGGTTTGCAGGAGCATGATAATATTGCGCACCTTCCCAGACACGGTCTGGTTTATCAACAATTTCACCACTATCGCGATAATCAATGATTTGAAAAAGATTTTTATCAATAAGAAGGGATTGATCCGTATCCGTCAGCCTATCCAGTGATCCAGCTCGAAATAACATACCTGGCTTGATAATACCACCGTTGCTTAATTTTTTACCTCCTAGATCACGGAAGTTAATTCCACCGGTTAAAGGCAACACTGAAGGGTGTGTCTGCAAAATATCAGTCATATTTATTTTCTCATTGTTTTATTGTAAATAATTCTCAATTACATTATCAAAAATATAGTTCTATTGACATAGTATATTAAGCGAATGAATTATTGCATAAAAAAAGCCCTTAACACTTGCGTATTAAGGGCTTCTATCAGCGATTCGAAAGATTATTTCATTAAATTACGAGCCGCTTCAATCACGATACCGAGTGCATTGTTCTCAGTTTTCTTCAGTAATTCTGCATCTGGAATTTCTTGTTGAGTACGGTTTACGATAACACCCGCAACCATACCTGCACGTAAACCTTGGCTTGCACACATTGTCAATAATGTTGCAGATTCCATTTCATAGTTCATTACGCCCATTTCTTGCCACTCTTTCATAGAGCCTTTGAAACGGCGAACAACACGACCTGTATAGGTGTCGTAACGTTCTTGTCCTGGATAGAATGTATCTGAAGATGCAGTAACACCGACGTGTACAGTGGAGCCATTGTCTTTAGCGGCTTTGTACAATGCGTTCATACATTCAAAATCAGAAACTGCTGGGAATTCCATAGGGGCGAAATGTAAGCTTGCGCCATCTAAACGAACCGCAGCCGTAGTCACAAGAATATCACCTACATTGATATGTTCTTGAATTGCACCAGTTGTACCAATACGCAAGAAAGTACGAATACCTAACTGTGCTAATTCTTCAACTGCGATAGAGGTAGATGGACCGCCGATACCTGTTGAACAAACAATGACAGCTTTACCATCAATTTCGCCACGCCATGACGTGTATTCACGTAAAGAAGCCAGATGAACTGGGTTATCCATTAATTTTGCAATTTTTTCAACACGCTTAGGATCACCTGGAACAATTGCTAAAGTGGCACCCTGTAGGTCATTTTTGGTTAAACCTAAGTGAAATACATCAGACATATCGGACTCCTCAATGGGACAAAACCAATGATCATTAAATTAAAAGTTACTGTATCAGTTTTCCAGACCTTTTTAGTGACCAACGTCACTTACAAGGCAACAATCAAAGTAACAATTTCATAAAATTGTGATTACCATCACAAAAAGCGGCATATAAAAGACATGATCCGCAAGCACAATATCAATATTCGCCAGCATCAATCATTCAAGATACTCATACATCTAATTAATTAGTATAGATGCAATAAATACCTTATCGAATATAAATCCCCCAATATATACACTCTAAATAATTCAAGTTACAGCTAGGCGACAAGTGAAGGAGTCGCGAATAAACGCAACCAACAACGCTGTGGCTTAAAATTCAACAAGTAAGTACTCTAAATAATTCAAGTCACAGCTAGGCGACAAGTGAATGAGTCGCGAATAAACGCAACCAACAACGCTACGGCTTAAAATTCAACAAGTAAGTACTCTAAATAATTCAAGTCACAGCTAGGCGACAAGTGAATGAGTCGCTAGGAGCATACATCAGTATGTGACTAGTGCGAATGAACGCAGTCAACAACGCTGTGGCTTGAAGTATGACGAGTATGGCGAATGAGCGCAGTCAACAACGCTACGGCTTGAAGTATGACGAGTATGACGAGTCGCTTGAAGTACAACGAACATAACGAGTAAACTACCCGCCCTTAAAAACATCGAATGTGACAAACAGATCGTCATTGGAGTGAACATGAGCTTATTTAACCAAATTGCAAGCCTACTAGGTGGCGAAAAAATCAATCAATATAAAACTGTCCTTGACTGGATTGGATCTCAAGGCGGCATTGAAGGCTTAGTAAAGCAATTTGATACAGCAGGTTTAAGTGAGCTTATTCAATCTTGGATAAGTACAAATACAAATTTACCTATCAGTGCTGAACAAATCGTAGCGGTTTTTTCATCACCGGTGATTAATGAACTTGCGTCAAAAATTAATTTAAGTGCAACAGAAGCTTCTGAAATGGCGGCACAATATTTACCTAAATTAATTGATAAAGTCACCCCAGATGGCGTTGTACCTAAAGACTTAGACTTAGTCAGTGCGGGTATGGATATTTTAAAAGCGAAAATTTTTGGCGGCTAAATAAACAGACTGCGTTAATGCGTTTTCCCTTATATTCCATAAGAGAAAACGCATCATATTCTTAATAATCAAAATTGATTACAGCAAACCTTCTTCAATCAATGCTTCATGAAAACGTTGTTTCTCTTCAGGCGTTGCCTGAATACGTTCTAAAGGTACATCCAAAGCATAAGGGATATTTTGTTGTGGTGAATAAACGGCTAATACGTAGGTATTTCCATTTTGCTCAATCACAATAGGTGGTGTTTTCTTATTCCCAGAATAAGCAATACGAATATCTTTACCCTCTAAATTAATATGATAAGTCGCAATAAATTGCTTATTACTCACTACCATTTTTGCAGGAATAGCGATTAACTTTAAAGGCTGAGTTCCTACTGATAATAATGCTTTTCTCACTTTACTCGTCAATATTTGACGATAAATAAAAAAGATCACACTAAAACCAAATAAGCCGATAAAAATAATCGTACTCATTAAACGAAGCCAAATATTATCTATCGCCACATCAACGGTCATTTTACTGAGATCATTAGCATCAGCGACGGGTTCAACTAACACATCTTTAGGGCCTAAATCTAAAAAAGTAAAATTACGCGAAACTTCATTGCCTTTATAACGTAAATCAACACTACAGTTAGTCAGAACAACAAGTTGAGAACGACAAGAGCCATTTACCGTAGCATCAACAGGTACTGCATTCTCGCTGATTTTATAATCATAAAGAATATTGGGAATTTGATAAGCACTAAATACTGTCATTGCTAACATGAAAATAACTAAGAATAAGGTGCGAAATAATCCACCGTCTCCTCTTAGTGGAACTAATTTCAAAGGTCGAGTTGGAAAAGCATCTAATACTTTATCCGAAAGTTTAATGCTAGTTTGCACAATAATTATATCCATAAAATTAGAGAATTTTGCAGTATAGCAACTCTAATGAATATCAATAATAAGATTTACTCTAGGTTTTAATGAATACCTTTTTTAAGTTTTATATAAAGTTAGCCTGCTATTTTGACTATGCAACTTATCTAAAGTGACAGTTCAAAAATAACAGGCTAATAAACAATTAATTCTTTTATTACGCGTTTTGGCGTAAATATTTAGCAGCCTCAACCATATTCGCTAATGCTGCGCGTGTTTCAGGCCAGCCTCGTGTTTTTAATCCACAATCTGGATTCACCCATAAACGCTCTGCGGGAATTCGAGATTGTGCTTTTCTTAATAAACCGACGATCCATTCCACATTTGGCACATTAGGTGAGTGAATGTCATAAACACCTGGTCCAATTTCATTTGGATAATCAAAGTGCTCAAAGGCTTCTAGCAATTCCATATCTGAACGTGATGTTTCGATTGTAATCACATCAGCATCCAGCGCTGCGATTGAATCCATGATGTCATTAAATTCGCAATAACACATATGGGTATGGATTTGTGTCTCATCATCAGCAATGGCGGCACTTAATTTAAAGGCATCCACTGCCCAATCAAGATAAGCCTGCCACTCATTACGACGCAGTGGTAAACCTTCACGCAGCGCAGGCTCATCGATTTGAATAATCCCAATACCTGCTTTTTGTAAGTCATCCACTTCATCACGCAGTGCTAACGCTATCTGTTTTGCAATCGTTTCACGCGTTACATCTTCACGAGGGAAAGACCAACATAAAATTGTCACAGGACCTGTTAACATGCCTTTGACTGGTTTTTCCGTTAATGACTGCGCGTAAGTTGCCCAATCCACAGTAATCGGAGCTGGACGACTGATATCACCAATAATCACCGGTGGTTTTACACAACGGGAACCATAGCTTTGTACCCAGCCATTTTGCGTAAACACATAACCATCAAAATGTTCACCAAAATACTCCACCATATCGTTACGTTCAGCCTCACCATGAACTAACACATCAAGGCCAAGATTTTCTTGTTCGGATATCGCTTGCTTAATATGTTCGCTGATATTTGTACGATAAGCTGCCGTATCGATACGCCCTTTCTTAAAATCTAAACGGACAGTACGAATTTCTGTTGTTTGTGGGAATGAGCCAATCGTGGTGGTTGGCCATAATGGCAAATTAAACCGAGTACGTTGTACTTCTGCACGTTGAGTATAAGGTGAATTTCTTTCACTATCTTGTGCTTCAATTGCCTGTAAACGAGCTTCAACTGTTGCATTATGTACGCGGGTCGAGTGTTGACGTTGACGAATTGGCGCACTGTATTGTGCCAGTTGTTCATCATACTCACCTTCTGGTGCATTCAGCGCCTTAGCTAACAAAGCGACTTCTTCACATTTCTGAACAGCAAAAGCAAACCAGCTTTTGACTTCATCATCAAGTTTCGTCTCTGCATTTAAATCAATTGGGCTATGCAGTAATGAACATGAAGTACCAATCCATAATGGACGTTTCCCTTTTAATGCAATCACTTGCTGATAACGTGTACTTAAATCTGCTTTCCACACATTTCGACCATTAATCACACCTAATGACAGTACCCAATCTTTAGGTAATGCTTGGTGTAAGTGCTGCAAATCATCTTGCCCTGCTGAAATATCAACATGAAGCCCCTCAACAGGTAAATTTTTAATAATATCAAGATGATGAGAAATACCATCAAAATAGGTTGTCAGCAGTAATTTAGCTTGTCCTGTTAATGCTTGATAAGCTGTTTGATACGCATTTTGCCATTCAATAGGTAAATCCAGTACTAATGCAGGCTCATCAATTTGTATCCACTCAATACCTTTCTCTTTTAATGCAGAAATAACTTGTTGATAGATAGGTAAAATATCTTTTAGAAGCGTTAATCTATCAAATTCAGGGCCTTTTACTTTACCTAGCCACAAGTAAGTCACTGGACCCAGTAAAACAGGTTTTATTTTATGACCTAACGCTAATGCTTCATCGACTTCTTCTAATAGCGCTTTCCATGCAAAGCTAAATGACTGACCTTGCTGAAATTCAGGCACGATATAGTGATAGTTAGTATTAAACCATTTCGTCATTTCAGATGCAGCCGCAGGCTTACCTGTTGGCGCTCTACCGCGAGCGACTCTGAATAGAGTATCAAGATCAAGTGAGCCATCTTCATTACGGTGACGAGGCGGCACATTACCTAACAGTAGGCTTGTACCTAACACTTGGTCATACCAAGCAAAATCACCGACAGGTAATAATTCAACACCTGCATCTGCTTGTTGTTGCCAATGGCGAGCGCGAAGCTCTTTACCCACCGCAACCAATTCTTCTTGTGAAATCTTGCCTGCCCAATAATTTTCTTGCGCCTTTTTTAGCTCTCTATCTAAGCCAATACGAGGGAAGCCAAGTGTGTGATTGCGAATTGTCATAATTAAAATCCTATTTTTAGCCGTCTAGATGTTTACACATCCATAATCTACAGGTAGTGTATAAATCACAAGCGCAAATTTTTCATCAACAACTTGAAGGTTTCTCATGATAGAAATAAAACATTTAAAAACGATCTTAGCCTTGAAGCACACAGGCTCTCTTGCTAACGCAGCAAATCAATTGCATCAAACGCAATCGGCTCTTTCACATCAATTTAGTGAATTAGAACATCGCCTTGGTTATCGAATTTTTGTGCGTAAAAGCCAGCCACTGCGCTTTACTTCACAAGGGGAAGTGCTCGTTAAATTAGCAGAGGAAGTATTGCCTATCGTTCGTAGAGCCATTGAAGCATGTAATGAGCCGGGTAGTGTGAATTTGAATATAGCGATTGAATGTCATAGTTGTATTCAATGGTTAACCCCTGCATTACAGCAATATCGTCAAACATGGCCTGAAGTGACTGTTGATTTTCATTCGGGTGTGACTTTTGATCCACAGCCAGCATTATTACAACGTGAATTAGATGTCGTATTAACATCCGATATCTTGGATGATCCTCGTTTACACTACACTCCGTTATTTGACTATGAAGTGAAATTAGTTTTATCGCCAGATCACCCTCTTGCTAATCGCTTACATATTCAGCCACAAGATTTAATTGCAGAAACCTTATTTATTTATCCCGTACAAAGAGAGCGCTTTGATGTATGGCGTCATTTCTTACAACCTGCGGGGATCACACCACATTTTAAACATGTCGATAATACGTTGTTATTAATTCAAATGGTTGCAGCCGGCATGGGAATTGCGGCATTACCTCATTGGGCTGTTGAGAATTTTGAAAAACAAGGCTTAGTGGTTACAAAAACATTAGGTGAGGGATTATGGAGCCGGTTATATGCCGCTAACCGTAGTGGAGAGCAACATCAACCGGCAATTCGGGAGTTTATTCGTTTATCAGGTCAGCACGCTGTTAACAATCTTCCTTTTGTAAAGCAGGTCGGCGTATCCAACGTCGATGGATCCAAAGTGATGCAACAATCAGGCTCGCGCCTATGATGAAACTTGGCCAATTTGGATGTTGCTGCCAAATAGAAAAATTCACTAACAATCCTGCTGGAACCATCATGTTATTCATAATAGCTAAGGTTCCAGCATCAACTTGTGTGGCACCGTAGTTCCACATAAAATACCCGATCCCAGAAGCGCCAATTCCTAACCAGAGTAAAACACCCCACTGTAGTGATGTTGTTGGCATTTTCTGCCAATCAGCAAAACACAGTGCGCCAATCAGTGAAACGACAACCGCACCAAGGTAAAACCAAGAAAATGCATGATGTTGTGGAATAGGATGCACTTCCATTAATCGTTTATAACCCACCTGACCAATTGCAAAGAAAATATTAGCCAGTTGAACTAATAACAGACCATACCAAAAATCATCACTTAAATGGTCATAGCGAATAATCGCAGCCCCTAACACCGCTAATAATGAGCTAAATGCATAACCCCAACGTAATTTCTGACGTTCTAATAAATCATAAATTAACGTGACATAAAGCGGTGTTAATACCGTAAATAGTAAGAATTCTGCAACAGTCAAATAGTTATAAGCATGGAAGACGAACAGATACATAATACCGAGTTGGCAAGCACCCACCAGCATATAAAGCAGGATCACCTTAAAGCGGATCCCTTTCCAACGTAAGAAAGGTAAGAAAACTAAAGCCGCTAAAGAAACGCGGATCAGAACAGAGAGCCAGCTATCCACCTGACCCGCGAGATACTCGCCGATCAGGCTAAAAGAAGCCGCCCATAACAATGTTGTAATAACAAGCAACCACATAATTAGCTATCTTTCTCTACTAATAACGCTTCCATTAAATCCAACTCATGTAGCAATAATTGGAGTGTTTCATTACTGATTTTTCGCGTTGCTCTTAAATGGTAAAGCTCCCCACGTTCAGCACGCAATGCTGTTAAACGAAAACGTCTTTCGAGATCTTCTTCTAACGCGTTATGGATCATTTCATCTTGATCTGCAGTACGGCGTCTTAAATAACCCGTTACACGAGAAGCAACTTCATTAATTTCTTCTGCATCCAACTGCTCTTCGGTACTTGCTGCTAAGCGCTCTTCCATTTTATTCAGGCTGACCATTGCCACTTCTGCCATCACTTTACGCGCATAGCGAACTTCGTTTTTATCTGCTTCTTTGTCCGTTGCCTTCACACCTTTTAATAGGAAAGGAAGTGAAATAATACCCACTAAAATCGACAGTAAAATAACACCCGCAGCAATAAAGATAATTTGATAACGCCCAGGGAAAGTACTGCCATCGGTTAAAAAGAGTGGGATAGAAAGCGCACCGGCAAGCGTAATCGCACCACGAACACCCGCAAATGACGATAACCACAACTCACGCGTTGTGTAATTAGCGAAATCAAGAGGATGTTTTTTCATAAAGATCAGGCTGATTTTTTTCATTAGCCATAACCATGTAAATCGCAGGATCAGCAGCGCAAAGTAGATAACGAAAACGGCAGCAAACAACATCCAGACTTCAACTTCTGGGTCAAGATCGGCTTGAATAACAGAGCTTGTCCAGATAATAGGAAGCTGTAAACCAAGCATGATAAAGACAAGGCCGTTAAAGACAAATTCAAGCATTGACCACACGCTATCAGCACGTAAACGCATCGCAAGAGGTGCATTTCTGATAACGCCTGATTTACTGATAGTCATACCGGCAGCAACAGCCGCTAAAATACCTGAAAAACCAATATGTTCTGCAATAAGATAAGAGGCAAAAGGTAGCAATAACATAAAGACGATTTGTGTAGCCGGATCGTCTCCGCTCCAACGACTCATTAATCGTAAAGATTTACTGTAAACTAAGGTGACACCGATACCAGCCAGTAATCCCCCAACAGCGACTTTAAAGAATTCAAGGGTTGCACCACCAACAGTAAACACCATGGTGCCCATTGCCACTGCAACCGCAAATTTCAAGGCAACCAGACCTGAAGCATCATTCATTAATGCTTCACCTTCTAAGATGCCCATTATTCGCTTAGGTATTCGCCCTTTACCGACAATGGAAGAGAGTGCAACCGCATCCGTTGGCGAAAGTACCGCCGCCAATGCAAATGCTGAAATAAGAGGGATACTTGGCATCATCCAATAAATCAGATAACCGATACCAACAACTGTCACCATGACTAAAACAAGCACAAGAATAAAAATCTCACGCCCATTTTGGATAAATTCTCGTGTCGGTGTTTTCCAACCATCAACAAAAAGTAAAGGTGGGATCAATAGAACGAGGAATAATTCAGGATCAAAAGTGACATGTAAACCAAACTGAGGCCATGCCAATAAAGCCCCTATCACAATCTGTATTAATGGTAACGGAACACGAAAGGGAATTAATTTTGTGATAACTCCCGAAACTGAAACCACCAGTATTAAAATCAAAATAGTAAAGAAAATTTCCATGTTACCCTTACATGCCTATTTTTATCCTGAAAACCTGTCATCTTTCCCTTATAAAAGGAAAACCTACCAAACAATAAAGAAACAGATTATGTAAAATTTGCGCATCATACCTCTTTCTTTATCTATGCTTATTCTAAACAGATCACACACAGACTCTGTGAGAATATTTATAAATTAAGATTAATCGTATCTAACACCGCACATTGCACACAATTTATTACTCTCTATTTATTAACGGCATTAATTATAGAAAGCATACGTTTTTATTTCTCTTTTTCGGTCTAAGCAATGTAATAGACCGTATAAAAACGTAAAACGTTAAGTAATTAAATAAAAAATAATAGATAAATAACAATAGCGATTAAATTTGAGAGCTAACGCGTAATGCTAATGATTATTCAATTGTTCTTAACATCGACATCATGACAACATCACAATATTTGCCCTCTCTAAAAGCCGCTTTACGGCGTACGCCTTCAACTTCAAAACCTAATGTCTTATACAGATGCAAGCCTCTTTCATTGTCCGAATACACTTCTAATTCTAATCGTGTGGCTGCTAACCAATTGAAAGCATAATCAATTGCTGTATTAATAAGTAATTTACCAACACCTTTTCCGGAGTATTCAGCGCCCACACCGATACCAAAACTCACAATGTGGCGACGACGAGGATGATTATCGATTATCAGTGCTAAATGCCCTGCAACTTGACCATCAATGGTTGCAACAAAATTAGGGATATTTTGTTCTGAAAATTCAAGTAATCTTTTTTTCCACATCGTGACTGAAGGATAAGGAAATTGGCAAGTACAAATATATAAATCAGGATGTGTATATAACTGTTGAATTGCTGATGCGTCGTCAGGTTCGCCATGGCGTATTTTTATTTCTTGCATATCTTTTACCAACTATTTAATCACTAGATTTAATTTCGACAATAGCGAATAAAAGTAGAGAAATAAATAGCAAAAAAGCGGAATACAAATATATTCCGCCTTTTGTCTTTAAAACCGATTATTTAAATTAAATTGCCCACTCACCCGCATAAAATGCCACTAGAGCAATAGTAATTAACACTGTGCCAATATTGAGTTTGCGCCATTCGCCTGCAAATACACGACCAATAACCAAACAGCCGAAACCTAACATAATGCCGGTGACGATATTACAGGTTAAAACAATAAATACAGCACACACCATGCCTGACATTGCATCAACAAAATCACTGAAATCTAACTTAGTAACGTTACCTAACATCAATAAACCCACATACATTAACGCAGGTGCCGTTGCATAAGCGGGAACTAAATAAGAGAGAGGCGATAAGAAAAGGATCAATAAAAATAGAATACCGACCACTGTTGCAGTTAATCCTGTTTTACCACCAGCAGCCGTTCCTGCGGCTGATTCAACATAAACTGCGGCGGGTGCTGCACCAATAACCCCGGCAAAAATACTACTGACAGAGTCAGAAGTCAGCGCTTTTCCACCATTAATAATTTGCCCGCGTTTATCTAATAAGTTTGCTTGACCCGCAACCGCACGAATAGTCCCTGTGGCATCAAAAATGGCTGTCATCACTAACGCAAGCACACTTGGTAATACTAAAGGCTGTAAGGCACCTTTAATATCCATTGCAAACAATAAAGAAAGCCCCTCTTCACCTAATTGAGGCATTTTAAAGATGCCTTGATATTTCACATTAGGATCAAAAATAAGACCAATAATAGAAATCGCCACAATCACTAATAGCACGCCACCGGGTACTTTACGTTTTTCTAATCCGAAAATAGCGGCCAATCCTGCAAGTGACATCAGAACAGAAAATGAGGTAAATTTACCCATTGCGACAGGTAAACCATCAAATGGGTTTTTAACCACTAATCCAACACTGTTTGCTGCGATTAAAAGCAGAAAAAGCCCAATCCCTATTCCTGCACCATGTGCTATACCAATTGGAATATTTTTTAAGATCCAAGTGCGAATGCCCGTTAATGAGAAAACGGTGAATAAACACCCCATTAAAAATACGGCACCTAATGCAACGGGCACAGAGATGTTTTGTCCCAACACCAAGCTAAAAGCGGTAAATGCTGTTAATGAAATAGCACAACCAATTGCCATAGGAAGATTTGCCCACAATCCCATTAGAAGAGAGCCTAATCCCGCGACTAAACAGGTTGCAATAAAAACCGCTGTATGTGGAAAACCGGCTTGCCCTAACATGCTAGGAACAACAATAACGGAATACACCATAGCCAGAAATGTCGTCAAACCCGCGATCATTTCTTTGCGAACAGTTGTGCCGCGTGCTGTAAGTTGAAAATAGCGATCCAGTTTACCTGTGCTTGCTGATTGATTAGCAGACATTACATTCCTCTGACATAAAAACGGTTCACTCTCCAAAAAACGAAAACGATTACGTATCAATTAAAATAACCTCTTATCGATAAAAAATCTTAAGAGAGAGTCAAAAGCAAACGTTTGGTTTTTCGTGTGGATTGAGTGAGAGAATTTGACGCAAACGATTATCTGGTGCTTTTAGGGTAAGAATCAAGAGAAAAAATACATTTTTAATAAAAATGTCATAAAAAGATAATTTAACGTTAGAAAAAAAGAAAAAGAGGAAAGCAGTTACCTACTTTCCTCATCATTCTACTTTTGTACAATCATCCAATATCATGTTTATCTCACAGTAGAAAAACAACTTAATGGATTGTTTTTTATTGAATTTATATTAAACGACATGATAACTAGGTATATTTATCTATTATTAGTAACTTTAATAAGTTACTTAAATAAATAATACCTCCCGTTCCCAATGTGTGGCGATTAACGATTTGCAGTATTCATTATTTTTTACCTGAAGATAACGTCATCTTCTACTTCTAACGTTAGATGAATAGGTGCAGTTTTAGCAAATAATTTTCCGTTTTGCATAAGCATTTCTAGATTATTCTTAATAAGTTTTAAAATAAGTACAATTACGAAAGATAATTACAATCATTTAAAAAAAAACAATAAGATAAATTTTTAGTATTTAGAAATCGAGAGAAGGAAGGCTTCCTCTATCGCATTCCTTTCAGCCTAAATGGAATACGATAGAGAAAACATAATATTAAGATGAGCTACTATTGAGTGCTTCAACACCTAGGTTCCAACGATCCATCGTTGACACTAAGAATAAACCTGTCATAGCAACCAACAAGAATGGCAGTGAAGATGAAGAAATTTCTGACATCGCGCCAGCCAGCAAAGGTCCTGATAAATTACCTATTCCCCATAACATCGCAGCCGACGCATTAGCAACCATGAGATCATTGCCTGAAAAATATTGCCCTATTTGTACCAACGCAATGGTGTATATCGCACCCGCTGTTGCACCCAATACCAGCAATAAAGGCCAAATCAAAAATGTATGAGACATCGTGATAGGTAATAATAGGCTTGCTAGTAAAGTCACTACACCACAAATTCGATATAACCGTGTTCTATTCATATGATCAGCAAGCCAGCCAAATGGCATTTGCATAATGGCATCACCCGCTAAAATAGCGCTTATCATCATGGCGGCAATAGCTTCCGTGTGTCCCATACTTAGTCCATAAATAGGAAACATAGAAAGTACGGTTCCATCAAAAAAAGCAAAGAAAATAATGCCACCGCAAATTGCTGGCGCGACTTTAACAAAGCGGATAATAGAAAAATTAGGCTCTTGCGTATCTTTTGGTAATTTATCTCCTGTTTTCTGATCCATCATTAAAAACAGGACAATAGAGATAATATGAATAAAGACACTAATTAAAATAGGTGTCTTATCTGCGACGCCATAAAGCGCAATAATTGAAGGGCCTAATAACTGGCTAATAGTAAATACCGTCGTATATACCGCTAAAATTCGCCCTCGTTTATTATCAGGCGAAAGCTCATTAATCCACGTTTCACCTAAACAAATCATCACACCACTAGCAATCCCGGTGATAAGTCGTAAAGGAAATAACAACTCTAAAGGTAAGCTCCCCATTAATGGTAATAGGCTTATCGCTGAAACAATGGTTGCTAATAGCATGGCAAAGCGTTTACCAATCCATTGCACAATACGCCGAGCAAAAGGCGAAATAATTAACATCCCAATAGCGGGTGCAGCGGAAATAAGCCCAATGATAGATTCACTAATACCCACTAAATTAAGGCGCAGTGCCACCATAGGAATAGTTAATCCGATAACAATCCCGATAACGCCAATACTTACCGTGATAGTTGTTATCGCAAAAACTTCAGATTGGCGATAATTTTGATGTGACATATTATTTTGTTTCTGTGAATAACAGAAACCTCTGTAATAAAAGGAAGGTGGTTAAATAAAATATTGTTTTATTATAGGGGATAAGAAATAGATAAACATGCTTAAAAAATAATGTTAATTAGAGAAAGATCTCCGTTTGACTCACAAAGATCTTTACCTTTCACAATATTCTCACTTCACCGTCATTTATCCTACAACGCTTAAGAAAAATAACGATAAATAAGCACAGTACCCGATGCCAATACAATGGTGTAAATCACACTCATAAACCGTGCTTTTGACATCCGTAATGTTAAATTGCGCCCTAACCATACACCAGCAAACATAGCCGGTAAGAAAATAACGGCTAACTTAAGAATATCCAATTGCCAATAAATACCTGCAAATAAGAAAATTACCACTCGCGTTAGTGTGCTAAAGCCAATCAAGGTAGTTTGTGTAATGCGAAACTTGTTTTTATCTGCAATTCTACCTGACAAGTAAATTGCATATAAAAAGCCACCACTGCCAAACAATGCACTAAACACACCACCAATTAACCCGAAAGGATAAACCAAACGTTGAGAAAATTGGCTTTCTTGTTTTTTCCAAAACAAGGCATAAATTGCATAACAAGTAGCAAAGATACCTAAAAGGAGAGAAAGCAAATCAGGTCGTGTGGTTAATAAAATCGTAGCACCAACCAGACTACCAATAATAATCAGCGGAATAAGGTAGCGTATCTCTTTAAAATCAGCCTGTTTACCATCTCTTAAAACATTCACTACAGCAGCACTTAAATCGATTAATGCCAATAAAGGCACTATCATTGAAAGAGGTAAATAAAGAGCTAATACAGGACCTGCAATTAATGCAGAACCAAACCCAGCCATACCGAAAATAACATAAGCAAAGAATAAGGTAAGTAGGCAAATAAAAAGATCAGACCAACTGAGTAAGTCCATCATAATAAACCTTGAATAATTATCATTTAATGAAGGATATTAGCGTAATTATTAAAAATCGAACAGAGATCGTCACACTATTCACAAAATACAGCAGAAACAGGATCTCATTTTTCCGAATACGGTTAATTAGTGTTATTATCTAATCGGAATGACACTTTTAAACTAACGATATTTTGAATTGGCAATGAACCCACAACCTCCTAAAAAAACGAATGAATACCTTGGTAATAAAGTCAAACAATTAAGACAGTCTCGAAACTTGTCACTTAATGAGTTATCAAGAAAATCGGGAATATCCAAGGCTGCATTGTCAAAATTAGAATCGGGTGATTCTAATCCTAGAATCGATACCTTAGAGGCTATCGCGATAGCACTTGGCTTTCCGTTAGGGGATTTATTTAGTTTCACACGAGAAGAATATCCTCGTTTAGAACGACATAAACCTATTGTCGGTGATTATGCCCAAGAGTTTAAATTTCGTATTGGTATCGGCAATATTACTGAAATTTGGCATATCGAAATGAAGCATGGCGCGATCATCAATAGCCCTGCTCACGCAGATGGTACTCAAGAACACATCATGGTCTATTCGGGTAAATTAATGATGCGTTTTGACAATGATGAAACGGTCTTACTCGAAACGGGTGATTTTTACGCCTTTCACGGTAATACCCCTCACTCTTATATTTGTGTTGAAGGGCATTTGCGTGCATCCGTCATTATGTCTAGCCCCAATCAACAACATTATCATCATCGCCCTTAACCTTTTTTATTCACGATAAAAAATATGGCTTTATTCCTATTAATTATAAATACCGTAATTAAAATTACCGTAATTAAGAATAAAGCCACCGATGACATAACAATGGCAAGTTAGTTTAAATAGCTTTCCATTTGTTCGAAAACACGTAAATCGTCGCTGAATCTCACCTCTTTTACGTCTTCAAGCTTTTCTACCTGACTCACCATTTGCATTAGCCGATCATCTTTTTGCACTAATAGCCAAATACGGCTTTTATCGCTATTTTTCATCGGCAAACACAAAATACCATCAACGTTAAAGGCGCGGCGAGCAAATAGCCCACAAATATGGGTCATAACACCGGGATGGTTGCGAACAATCAATTCCAGCGCGATAGGTTGTGATTGTTGTGACATAAATTAAGCTCCTATCATCTCAATATTTGCCGCCCCTGGCGGTACCATTGGAAATACTTTTTCATGAATATCAATCATGACATGAATTAAACACGGACCTGGCTTTTCAATTGCTGCTTTTAATGCACTCGCAGGATCTGCTTCCTGATTTAAGTCACAGGTATCTAAACCAAAACCTTGCGCAATACGAATAAAATCTGTTTGATAAGGGTAAGCGGCAGCATAAATACGCTCTTCAAAAAACAGTGTTTGTTGCTGATGCACTAAACCTAACGCCTGATTATTAATCAAAATAATTTTGATATCTAATTGGTGTTCAGCTGCGGTAGCAAGCTCTTGAATATTCATCATAATGCTACCATCCCCCGAGAAGCAGAGGATTTTCTTATGCGGCTCCGCTAACGCGGCACCAATCGCTGCAGGTAAACCAAAACCCATCGTGCCTAATCCACCTGAAGTTAACCATTGTCGAGGTCGATTTAACGGATAGGCTTGCGCTACCCACATCTGGTGTTGTCCTACATCCGTCGTAATAATCGCATCATCATCTACGCAATTCGCAGCCGCCAATACAATACCGTAACCACTCAGAATATTTTCAGCGTTTTTCATCTCCAATGGATATTCTTGTTTCAGTGTCGTAACACGTTCTATCCATTCATTACGTTTATTGTTATTAATCAATGGTAATAACAGTGATAACACTGATTTTGCATCAGCGTGGATCGCGATATCCGGGCGTTTGATCTTGCTAATTTCAGCGCGATCGATATCAACATGAATGATTTTAGCATTAGGGCAAAACTTCTCTGCTTTACCAATTGCACGATCGTCAAAGCGCGCCCCTAATACAATTAATAAATCCGCTTCTTCTAAAATAAAATTGGTACTACGAGTCGCATGCATCCCCAGCATTCCCAAATACAAAGGATGTGAAGGTGGCATTAATCCTAATCCCATTAAGGTCATCGTTGTAGGCAGGTTATTTTTCTCTGCTAATTCAATCGCTTCTTTACATGCTTCTGAGCTAATTATTCCACCGCCTAAATATAAAACCGGATTTTTAGCTTGGTTGATCATTTGTGCCGCTTGTATTACTAAATCAGTATTAAATGCGGGTACAGGATCTTTTTGTGGAATAGGCGGTAGCTCTTCTAACGTAATGGTGGCTTGCTGAATATCTTTTGGTACGTCAACCCAAACAGGTCCCGGTCTTCCTGACATCGCTAAACGAAATGCATCACAAATAATTTCGGGTAAGTCAGCAATATCGCGTACTAAATAATTATGTTTAGTGATAGGGATAGACATGCCATAAGTATCAACTTCTTGGAAGGCATCTGTGCCAATCATTGCAGAAGATACCTGACCTGTAATACACACTAAAGGAATGGAATCTAATTTAGCATCTGCAATTGCAGTGACTAAATTTGTCGCACCCGGCCCACTTGAGGCAATACAAACAGCCGGTTTACCATTTGCTCTTGCAATACCTTGAGCGATAAAACCAGCGCCCTGTTCATGGCGGGTTAAGATATGGCGAATAGATTTACTTTGGCTTAATGCGTCATACAAAGGCAATGCCGCGCCACCGGGGATCCCGGCAATTGTCGTAATGCCTTGCCGTTCCAGTAAATAAACGATTAATTGTGCGCCAGTAAAGGTTCTACTTGTGGCGTTATCTTGTTGAGCACCCATTTTTCTCTGTCCTTTGTTCTAAGCCGGACTTTATGGGCGGTAGAAAAGAAAAACCCCGCCCGGTTAATGCGCCGGCGGGGTTGCGAAACTGTGTTGATTCGGACCCGTTACGGCGCTTTGCCGACGACCACCACCACACGCACGACAACCACAGCCGCAATGTGCGCTGTTAGTCGTAGACTTTGTAGTAGAGTAGTGATGATCATGGGTTACCTATCAATTAATTTAATGATGTGTTTACGTGTTATCTGTATTTAAAAAAACATAACTTCTACAAATTAACAACCTTTTTTTCGGTTTATTTTTTATCACTGTTAAAAACGAGAGCTAGATCACTTCTAGTGAAAATCAAAAAGTAATCCTAGTAACAGCATAAAAAACTAGATTAATTCTACACTACAGAATAACCGAAAATCCCTTTATTAACGTAAACACACCCATTCAACATTATAAAAAAGCGACTTGAACCAGTAATAATGTTGCCGAGAGTACAAACATAAATATCACCATCGGCATAATAAATTTAAGCCATTTATTATAGGAGATATCTAACATTTGTAATGTCGCTAAGACCAATCCCGTTGGCGCTAAGAACAACATAATATATTGTCCCCAGTTATATGCTGATACCACCATATAACGAGGAACACCAACTGCATCGGCTAATGGTGCCATAATAGGCATCGCTAAAACCGCAAGCCCTGAAGAAGATGGAACAATAAACCCTAAACAGATAAAGACCACGAGCTGTGCCAATAAGAATAAACTTGGTGGCATTCCTGCAACCATATGAGACATAAATTCAAGAATGGTATCAGCAATTTTACCTTGTTCCATTACAAGGTTAACACCACGCGCTAAACCAATAATTAATGAAACTCCGACTAATTCAGACGCCCCGTGAATAAATCCATCAATGGCTGTTTTCTCTTTTAATCCAGAGAGGAAAATTATGATAATTGCGATAGCAAGGAACAGAGCCGCCATTTGTGGAAACCACCAGCCCATGTCCATAACACCCCAA
Source organism: Ardaris minthe (assembly GCA_018244935.1). Lineage (NCBI taxonomy): Eukaryota > Metazoa > Arthropoda > Insecta > Lepidoptera > Hesperiidae > Ardaris > Ardaris minthe. The sequence continues at coordinate 52,736 of DWTR01000011.1, read as the reverse complement.
ACCATAATAGGAAAAGCAGCAACAAATAAGCAGAGGATCACTTTACGACGCCACGAAAACTCTAATATCTCATTAGGATCGTAATTACTTAAAAAACGTTGTTTAAAACTTTCGGCATTTTCATAGTTGTAAGAGAAACTCGGATCTTTTTTGATCTTCTTGCAATACCAATATAAATAAACCAAAACACCTATCGTACCAATCACTAACCCAATAGTACGAAAGCCGATCCCTTCAATAAAACTGATCCCCGACGCATTTGATGCGATAACAACCGAGAAAGGATTTACCGTTGAGAATCCAGCCCCCATTGAAGAAGCAAGGAAAATAGCACCGACACACACAATAGCGTCATAACCTAAGATTAAGAATATGGGTACTAATATGGGATAGAAGGCAACGGCTTCTTCTTCAATCCCACAGCTTGTCCCACCTATGGATAATATAATCGTGACCCCAAACACGACTAAAAACTCTTTACCTTTGGTTCGATTCGCGAGTGCTGTTAAACCAGCATTGAATGCGCCAGTTTTATTAACAACCCCAATAAGCCCCCCCAAGACCAGAATAAAAACAATAACATCAGCCCCCTCTATCGTCCCTTTTACCATACTTTCGGTAATATCCATTATCCCTTTGGGTTGCTGTGCTACGCGTTCATAAGTTCCGGGTATCGCTATCGGTTTTTTAATGGTTCCATCGGTAAATTTATTAATCTCAATAGAGACATTTAAATCATTTAATGTCGCCTGAGTTGCAGGTAACACTTCATGAGAACCATCTATTTTTGCAACCACTAATGATGGCTCTGCTGAGTTATAACTTAATCGTTGATATTCGCCAGCTGGAATTATCCACGTTAAGCCAACCACAATTACTGTAATGGCAAATAAAATAGTAAATGCGGTCGGAAACGCAAACTTTTTAAGTTTCATAAGCGTCCTCGACTTAAATAAGAGGCTACTCTGCCAGTAGAAATAATATCTATCTGGCAGAGTCTATTATTAGAATTAAATTTAGAATAATGATAAGTATGATATTAATCAGAAATAATTGTTGTGCCTGTTTTTCCTTCTAAAGCAGATAATGCATTCTCTAAAGAAGTAATAATAGCTTGCACACCTTTATCACTCTCTTTTAGAAAATTAAGACAAGCCTCCACTTTAGGTAACATACTTCCTTTAGCAAATTGCCCTTGAGAAATATATTCCTGAGCTTGAGAAAGTGTTAATTTATCTAAATTCATTTGATTTGGTTTATTAAAATTAATAGCGACTTTATCAACAGCCGTTAATATTAATAAAATGTCTGCTTTTAATTCTACGGCTAATTTTGAGCTAGAATTATCTTTATCAATAACAGCATCAATACCTTCTAATAAATCTCCTTTTCGAATAACGGGAATACCACCGCCCCCCACAGTAATCACCACAATATTACGTTCAACCAACTGTTTAATAATCGGTGATTCTACAATTTCTAACGGCTTAGGTGATGGGATCACTCGACGATATCCACGCCCGGCATCTTCCATAAAGTGAAAACCATGCTCTTTTTGAATAACCTCAGCTTGCTGTTGAGTATAAAAAGCACCAATCGGTTTTGTCGGTGATAAAAAAGCAGGATCGTTTTTATCAACAACCACTTGGGTCACAATGGTGGCACAACCATGATTTCTATTTAGATTTCTCGCACATAATTCGTCATTAATCGCTTGTTGTAAATGATAACCAATATAACCTTGGCTCATGGCACCACATTCAGCGAATGGCATATAAGGCGTACCAATATTCTGCTGTGATGCATAATCCATAGCTAAGTTGATCATTCCAACTTGTGGACCATTACCATGACCAATAATGACTTGATAACCCTTCTCAACCAAATCCACAATGGGCTTTGCGGTTTTTCGTACTATCTGTTTTTGCTCTAGCGGCGTATTTCCTAATGCATTTCCCCCTAAAGCAATGAATACCTTTTTAGGCATTGTCAGCTCCTTGCTTTAGCTTAAAGTGGCAAACATAACGGCTTTAATGGTGTGCATACGATTTTCAGCTTGATCGAAAACTTTTGATTGGCGAGATTCAAAAACATCGTCGGCCACTTCCATTTCACTCAAGCCAAACTTCTGGTAAATATCTTCACCAATAAGCGTTAAACGGTCATGGAATGAAGGTAAACAGTGTAAGAAAATCGCATGAGGATTTGCCATTTTCATCATAGAACTATTCACTTGATAGGCTTTCAGTAAGCGAATACGTTCATCCCAAACACTATCTGGCTCGCCCATTGAAACCCAAATATCGGTATAGAGAACATCAGCTTCTTTTGCCCCTTTCTCGATATCTTCTGTTAATGTGATAGAACCTTCGTTTTCAGCCGCGATTGCACGACACTCCTTCACAAGTTGCTCTTCTGGCATTAAAGATGCCGGGCCACATGCCGTAAAATGTAAGCCTAATTTGGCACAGACCACCATTAAAGAGTTAGCAACGTTATTACGCGCATCACCAAAGAAAGTCAGCTTAAGCCCTTTTAAATGACCAAAGTTTTCTTCAACTGTCAGCATATCTGCCAACATTTGAGTTGGGTGGAATTTATCTGTCAGACCATTCCATACTGGCACACCTGATTTTGCAGCAAGCTCTTCAACTAATGACTGATCAAAACCACGGTATTCAATACCATCATAAAAACGGCCTAATACACGCGCAGTATCTTCAATCGATTCCTTTTTGCCCATTTGTGATGAACCAGGATCAAGATAAGTGACACCCATTCCTAAATCGTAACCCGCGACTTCAAAAGCGCAACGTGTACGTGTTGACGTTTTTTCAAATAATAAAACAATATTTTTACCTTCAAGAGAACGATGAGGAATGCCTGTCATTTTTAATGATTTAAAATGCTTAGATAGCTTCAATAAATATTGAATTTCCGCAGATGTAAAATCGAGTAATTTTAGAAAACTTCTACCTTTAATATTAATAGACATAATAATCCTATCTCCTAATTATTTTGATAATAATAGAGTTAAAAAATAGTTTGTTATTTAAAAAATAGAAGACTCCCCAATAACAAAAGTTATTAGGAAAGAGGCTTGATATTTTTAGCGTGTAATAATGAGAACTTATCCGTTAAAAACAGAGAAATGGAAGCACTGACGTTGTTTATACATCATAATATGGGCAATACGTCTAATATGAGGTGTTTTCCTATTATTATTTTCCATAATACTAGTACCTTCATCTATAGGTATTAAATGAGGGTTACAGTGAAACATATAGGAATTAACTTTAATGTGATTATCATCTCAATTATCTATTTATGATAAAAACCATATATCAGTAAAAATAAAATCATTAAAAATACATTTTATTAACACACAAATAAAACAGGGATAATCATTTTTATATTAGGAATGACTTTAATTAAATTAATAAGATAATCGAAAAATAGCCAATAAAATTTATTTTTATTTAGCTTAGCTATGATTTAAATCTCATTTTTATAATTAACATTAATGATACATTTTGATACTAGAATAATTTAGCTAACATCATTACAGCACTACAAATGATTAAAATTAAAGTCGCATACTGAAACACTTTGTCAGGCATTCTGATCAACAGCCACTTAGACAGCGGAATAGAGATTAGTGAGCCTAAGAATAACAAAAGCGCCAAATGAATATCCGTATGCCCATCTTGCATATAGGCTAATGCAGAAGAGCCTGATAACAATGTTGTGGTAAATATAGAAGTACCAATAGCTTGCTTAATAGAAAGGTTCGCATAGCGTAGCAATAATGGTAATACAACCACACCACCGCCCACACCCGTCGCTCCTAAAACAACACCCGCGGCAATCGCAGGAAGTAATAGTGCTTTTATATTTAAAGGTGCTAACGCTGTATTTTCAACCACAACGGGAGGTAAGAAGAAAAACATTCTCTGCACAAAGAGAAATAGAGAAAAAACAATAGCACTAACAACAAGCGCATTAATTCCCCATTCGACTTGTTGTTGATACTGCGCTAACGAACCTAAATAATTAACAAAAACACTGGCTAAAAAGGTACTTGGTAGCATTATTCCTAATACAATCATCGCTCTTTTAAAGGGAATATTCCCAAGGCGAAAATGCATATAAGACGAAGTCACTTTCATCAACATAGATAATAAATTTGCTGTTGCCACTGCCATTAGCGCATTCATACCAAAGAAATAGGTCAATACAGGTAAAACAATAACACCGCCGCCCACCCCCGTCGTACTTATAATTAAGCCAATTGCCGCACCCACCGCTAATGTGGTGATAAGTAACATTATTGATTTCCTTGCATAACAGCTTCTCGCCCTTTTAATAATGCTTTTTCTGCTGACTCACTCGCTAATGTCATATATTTAAAAAACAGCACATCAAAAGCCACCATTTGTAAAACTTGTGGCGTAATCACCCCTAATTGAGAGTGTTGTTCATCATAAAAATAAGGCAACGTGTAATCAGATAAACGAGTCGCTTCATCTTGCCCAAAACGGGTTAATGCTACCGTTAAACAGCCTTCATTCTTGGCCGATTTCAACATACGGTTAATATCCGTCGTATTTCCTCTAGCGGTAACAGCAATAGCAATATCATCCGCAGATAAATTGGCGGAATAAGCCAATTGAGCATGAAGATCTGGACTAAATAACGTGTTTTTATTGACACGAATTAATTTATGAAAAATATCACTCGCCACAACGGCAGATGCGCCAATACCAAACAATACAATGCGTTTTGCTGATACCATTTTTTCAGCTAATACATCAATGGTATTGGGATCTAACAACGCTAATGAATCCAAAATAGCGCTGGTAAACAGATGCCCTGTTTTGGAAATAATTAATTCTGTCGAGTCTGTTTTCGCAAGATTGCCATAGAGAATATCGCCACTGCTTTTTTGTTGCTTTTCTTCTGAAAGATAATCAATTTTAAATTCAGGATAACCACGATACCCCATTTGACGAGAGAAACGGATAACAGAAGCACTACTTACACCAGCTTTAACTGCCAGATCAGCCGCATTCATACTGGCAATATTCTCACTATTCTCTAATAGATAATGAGCAATACGTTGTTCTGTGCCTTTGCCTTGTATTAGCAGGCTTTCAAGCTTTTTGGTCAGTGTTGACATTCTGTTATCCTTTTTATTTCTGACTTATTTCTCTGGATCGGTAAATCCCATTAGCATACTGGCGATAAAACCGACAATCCATGCACCTAATACTGCGATCAGGAACTTAATAATTTGCCCATCGCCCACTAACGGAATTAATGATAACCCAGCTGTACCAAATGGAATAATGATCCCAACTTGGAAATATGCCATTAATGCACCACCAGCCGCACCACCAATACATCCAGCAACAAATGGTTTTCCTAATGGAAGGGAAACACCAAATAATAAAGGCTCTCCGACACCGAAAATACCCACAGGTAATGCGCCCATTAACGTTTTCTTTAAACGTTGGTTTTTAGTACGTAGATAAACCCAAAAACAAGAGCCTACTTGCCCCATTCCGCCCATGGCTAAAATAGGGAACAGATAATTTAAACCAAAAGTATTTAAAATTTCGGTATGAATAGGAATTAACCCTTGATGCAATCCCGTTAAGAGTAAAAATAAGAAACTTCCCCCTAACGCAGCACCGGTTACAACTGCACCACTACCTTGATTTAAAAGTGATAATGATACGCCTTGTGCTAATAACTGATTAAGATAATGGCCAATAGGTTGGAATATCATAATCGCCACAAGAGAAGAAACTAAAATAGTCACAAATGGCGTTAAGATAAGATCAAGACTCTCTTTAACGATACTACGAAACCATAATTCTAATTTTGAAGAGAATACGACCACCATTAATACGGCAAAGATCCCGCCACTGTTTGGCTGCAATTTCTCACCAAATAAGGTGATATCAGCAAGCCCCGGCATAGCTAATAACCCTGCCATTACCGCACCAATCGACGTTGATGCTCCCAATTCTTTGGCGGTATTTATCCCAATCATAATAGAAAGATACGCAAATACCGTACTACCGATTAATTTGAATAATTTAAATAGCTCAGGGAATTGCTCAACTAAGCCTGGCGCGACTAAACGGATAATATTAATTAACCCCATAATCAAACCGCAGCCAATTAAAGCAGGAATGGTCGGAACAAAAATAGCCGCTAATGTATTTAGCATACGGCGAATCGAGAAGCCTTTTTTCACTGGTGTTGACGCAGGCTCTCCTTCACTACTTGCCGAACTATTTTGCATACGCTTATTCATAATGGAATAAACTTTTGCCGCGGTTCCCATTCCTACAATCACTTGGTGCTGTTCGCCATTAAATACAACACCTTTAACGCCTTCGACTTGTTTTAAAGCGTCTGCATCAAATAGCGAACTGTCTTTTAAAATCAGTCGAATACGAGTCATACAATGTGTTAGGGTTGCCACATTTTGAAACCCACCAGCGTGTTTTTCTATTTCTATTGCTAACGTATCGAGATGTTCTATTTTATTAGCCATATGCGTGCCTGCTAAAGTTCAGAGTGTTTACTCATATTGTTATTAGTTAAATAGGGCAAGTTGCTGTTGTAACGAACGATAAGGATATTGCTGTGTAATTTGATCAACTTTCTCCACACTCAGGTGAAGTTCATACATTAAAATGGCTTTTCTAGGATGATAATTAACCATTTGTAACAGGGTTCTGGCTCTCTCATGTGAAATTCCACATACTTCGCTGACAATGCCTTCAGCACGACGCTGCAATTTCTCATTACTCGCAATCACATCCACCATCAGGTTTTTATGCACTTTACCAAGCTTAGTCATTACGCTAGTACTTAACATACCCAAAATCATTTTTTGAGCCGTACCACTTTTCATTCTTGTAGAGCCTGTTAACACCTCTGCGCCCACATCTGGTGCAATAGATAAGTCGGCAATTTCACTCATCATACTTTTGCCGCGCGTAGTAATAGATACAGTCAATGCTTTTAACTTTTTGCCATATTGCAAAGCTGCGACAGTGAAAGGCGTACGACCGCTTGCCGCAATGCCAATAACAACATCTTTATCGCTAACATGACGACGTTGAAGCTCTTCAATTGCCGCCTCTTGGCTATCTTCAATATTTTCAACCGCTTTTAGCATTGCATCATGACCGCCTGCAATAATCGCCTGCACTAATGTAGGAGACACACCAAAAGTAGGAGGACATTCGGCACTGTCTAGTACAGCTAATCGGCCACTTGTTCCAGCTCCAACATAAAAAATACGCCCACCTTTTTGCAAACGCTCAGTAATTTTTTCTACCGCTTTAGCAATAGCAGGTAATTCTTTTTTAACTGCATTGGCAACTGTCATATCTGCACTATTGATAAGCGTAACCAACTCTAAAGCGCTTAATTCAGAAAACTGTGTTGTTTCTTGATTGCTTTCATTTTTAAGACATTCGATTAATGCATCTTCTTTCATCATAACAACCTTAATGAAACCAAATTTCAATAAAAATTACATCCAATGAAATTATATTTCAATGGTAATTATCACCACTCTGTGAAATTAGTCACATTAAGTTAAGCTTTTTTCTTTGTCAGAAATCCAACGGTCACTATGAAAAATAGAACAATTTATTGATTTTAAAAGGATCCCACTTGTTCTCTAAATAAGACAGCAAGTGGAATACAAAGATGTGATAGTGCAGAAGTGTACTACTTTGCTTGCGCTAAAAACTGCCCAAACTCTTCAATGCTTGGATAAGAAGATTGTGTGCCTTTACCTGCAACACTTAAACCAGAAAACATCACGGCTTTATTTAACGCTTTTTCAATATTATTGGTGTGCACATAATAATGGGAGAAACAACCAATAAAAGCATCCCCCGCCCCACTGGTATCTATTGCATCAACTTCAATGGCGGGAATATATTTTTCAATGTCGCCATTCATCCATAATGCGCCTTTTTCACCTAATGTAACGATGACATTCTTAAAGCCTTTTTGTAGTAAAGAACAAGCGGCTTCACGAATTTCATCCATTGTGGTGATTGGCATACCCGTCAAAATTTCAAGTTCTGTTTCATTCGGAACAAAAAAATCACAACGAGCAGCAATATCAAGATCTAATGCTTTTGAAGCCGGTGCAGGGTTAAATAACACAGGAATATGATGTTTATTACCGAACTCGATAGCGTGATACACCGTTTCAAGCGGGATTTCTAATTGTAGTACAATTATTTTGCATTTTTTCAGGCTATCTGTTGCTCTATCAATATCCTCTGGTGATAAATGCTGATTAGCACCTTTCACAATTAAAATGCTATTTGATGATTGAGAAGTCACAAAAATAGGTGCAACACCGCTTGTTGTACCGGGCACTTTTTCAACATAGCGTGTATTAATGCCATAAGATTCTAAATTCATGATGGTGTTATCCGCAAAAATATCATCGCCAACCTTTGTTAACATCATCACTTTTGAATTTAATTTAGCTGCCGCAACCGCTTGATTTGCCCCTTTGCCACCACAACCAATCTTAAATGCTGGCGCCTCAAGGGTTTCCCCCTCTTTTGGCATCCTATCTATATAGGTGATCAAATCCACCATATTTGAACCAATCACTGCGATATCCATAGCGCCTCTTGCTCTTATGTAAAATTTATAAATGTGAAAATAGTGACATTTTGATAGATGTATAACAGTATCATGTTATTTAAATATCATTTGTGATTGTTATCTCGTTAAAACAGCACTAATATGTTGCCAAACTAACATGAGTGATAAATAACAATCTTCTTATTAAGGAATATACTATGCGTCCATTAGCTAATTATATCGATCATACCCTTCTTGCAGCAGATACAACTGAAGCACAAATCAAGAAATTGTGTGCTGAAGCAGTTGAACACGGTTTCTTCTCTGTTTGTATTAACACTTCTTACATCCCTTTAGCAAGAACTTGCCTTGAAGGAAGTGATGTAAAAGTCTGTTGTGTTATCGACTTCCCATTCGGGGCTGGTTTAACAGCAACAAAAGCATTTGAAGCGGCTGAAGCTATTCGCCAAGGCGCACAAGAAGTCGATATGGTTATCAATATCGGTATGTTAAAAAGCGGTCGTTTAGACTTCGTAAAACAAGATATTGAAGCAGTAAAAACCGCTTGTGGTAATACAACTCTGAAAGTTATTTTAGAAACTTGCTTATTAACTGATGACGAAGTACGTTTAGTTTGTGAAATGTGTCGTGAGATCCGCGTTGATTTTGTGAAAACATCAACAGGATACAGTACAATGGGCGCAACAGAACATCATGTTGCTTTAATGCGCAAAACCGTTGGTGATGAAGTTGGTGTGAAAGCATCAGGTGGTGTTCGCGATCGCCAAACAGCATTAAACATGATCAAAGCAGGTGCAACACGTATCGGTGCGAGTGCAAGTGTCGCTATCGCAACAGATTCAGATGCACCTGAATCAAACTACTAATTATTTAGCGTATATTTTCTTGGAGTACGCTATTCGATAACACAAGGATCCTTCGGTGATAGAGACCAAACAGCACGAACGTTTGCGCCGCCTCAGTGAATGTATAAAACGCTCAGGTCGCATACATCTTAAAGACGCCGCGAGGATCCTTGAAGTTTCTGAAATGACAATTAGGCGCGATCTTAGTTCTGACGCTGAAAACCCTTTTCCGATGTCATTATTAGGTGGCTACATTGTTGCCTTAGCCCAGCCCCATTCAGGGTTAATCTCAACATCTTCTGATATTATTACACCAGATCAAACTGAAGAACTTCATATTCCTAATCTTGCTGCTGGCATGGTGTCTGACGGTGATGTTCTTTTTTTCGATAACGGACAGTTTATTCCTACACTGATTGAGCTAATTCCCGATAATCTGCATTTCATGGGGATCTGTTATTCTCATCGCGTATTTTTGGCCTTAAGTCAGAAAAAAAATGCCACCGTATTACTTTGCGGAGGTGAATATCGTCCTAAAAGTGATTCATTCTACAATCCTACCCAGACTTCTTATCTTGATAGCATTAATCCTAAAAAAGCCTTTATTTCAGCCGAAGGTGTTCATCTCGATTTTGGCGTTACCTGTTATAACATCGACGATCTGTACATGAAGAAAAAAGCGATGGATAAATCTATTCGTAAAATTTTACTCACCAAATATCACTATTTTGATGAAACAGCGACAGGCAATATGGGCGATTTAGCTCAGTTTGATGTTGTTATCACAGATAGAAAATTAACGGATGATTACGAAGATTATTGCCGAAAAAATTCTGTAAAAGTGATTTATTAAATTAAATAATAGAGAGCTAACTTAAATAGATAATAAAGAAAAGCTAACCTTAAATTAAATAAAATCTATTCATTCTTTTTTTTAAAAAATAAAGAAAAATCACACCACTTTTTGATTGCCAATGCAAAAAAAAGTGGTTAATATGCCCGCGATTTATTATTTTTCATCCATTTCAATTAACTGCAAGGAGGTATCCCATGACAACTACAAATATGAATACTCTTTGCGGACAATCTCAGAAGTAATCCTTTTTTCCTTCTTTTTGCTGTCCGCCAATCAATTTATTTTTTTATCCTTTACATTATATGGATTGGTATATGGACAAGTGTGTTCATTATTTATCTGATAGCGTTTGTTATATCGCATCAGATAATACTTGGATTGAAAGCAAAGCAATCCAACAATTAGAAACAACCGCTCAACTTCCTGATATGGCTTATGTTGCAGGTATGCCTGATTTGCATCCTGGCCGTGGTTATCCCATTGGCGCTGCTTTTTTTTCTGTTAATCGCTTTTACCCTGCTTTAGTCGGTAATGATATTGGCTGTGGTATGACGCTCTTTCAAACTGAGTTTAAAAACAGCAAACTCAACTTAGATAAAGCGGAAAAACAGTTGAGTGAAATGAGTGATATCGCACCTTCAGAATGGCTAGAGGCGCATCTACCGACTGAAATGCAAAACCATCCTTTCGCTGGCTCTTTAGGCTCTATTGGTGGTGGTAATCACTTTGCTGAATTCCAACAAATTGACCAAGTGATTAATGAAGCGCTTTTCGCTGCAAGTGGTATCAATAAAAAACAGTTATTGCTATTAGTTCACAGCGGATCGAGAGGTTTAGGACAATCTATCTTACGCGCCCATACTGAGCAGTTTGGTCATAAAGGGCTTGTTGCTAACACCGAAGCAGCAAATGAATATTTGCAAGCCCACAATAATGCACTTGATTACGCAAAGATTAATCGACGCCTTATTGGTGAAAGAATGATGCGCCAAATTCGCACTCAAGGTGAAGTGATTTCTGATGTAAATCATAATCTTGTAGAACCTTGTGAATTACATGGTCAACAAGGTTGGTTACATCGTAAAGGTGCAACACCCGCACATCACGATATGGTGGTTATTCCGGGATCACGCGGTGATTATAGCTATATTGTGAAACCTCTTATGTCTGAATTAAGCGAATTAAGCCTTCATTCATTGCCTCATGGTGCAGGTAGAAAATGGATGCGTACAGAGTGTAAAGGGCGATTATCACACCGTTTTACACCTTTACAACTTTCACGAACAGCATTAGGTAGCCGTATTATTTGTGCCAATAAGCAACTGATTTATGAAGAAGCACCACAATCTTATAAATCGATTGAGACGGTGATTGAAAGTATGGTGAGTATTGGATTAATCGAAGTCATCGCGCGTTTAAAACCCGTGATCACCTATAAAACAAGTGGGGAGATGGCGTAATGTTATTACAATTCACCTCCGCACAAGGCCCTGAAGAGTGCTGTTTAGCCGTTGAAAAAGCGTTAAATTACTTTTTGAAATCAACCACAAAACAACAAGTAAACGTCACGGTTCTTGAAAAAGAGCCTTCACGTCATGGCTTAAAATCAGCGTTAGTGTCTCTTGAAGGTGCTGATGCACAGGCTATCGCACAACAGTGGGCAGGCTCTGTACAATGGCAATGTGCAAGCACATTACGACCTCGGCATAAACGTAAAAATTGGTTTATTGGTGTTGCTTGTTTTGAACAACCTGATGAAATTAATGACAAAGAAATTGTCTTTGAAACCATGCGTTCAAATGGCCCCGGCGGTCAGCATGTTAATAAAACAGAATCGGCAGTCAGAGCAACACATATTGCCACTGGCATTAGTGTAAAAGTGCAATCAGAACGTAGCCAGCACGCGAATAAAAAGCTCGCTAAGCAACTTATTGCATGGCATTTAGAGGCTTATATGATGAAACAACACGCTTCATTAAATAGCCAACGCCATATTGCCCATCACCGAGTTATTCGTGGCGATGCCACACTCTGTTTTAGTGGCAACGACTTTGTCCTTATAAGCAAATAATGTTATTCATCTAACAAAAACAAAGCCACGATTTTTAATCGTGGCTTTTTTGAGACAAAAATACCCTGCAATAAGATTTTTTAAATTAAAAAATCAATAAAGCGTATAGTGAGTTTTAATAAATAAATCTTACAGTTAATACATTTATTTTATTTAATTAATCTTATTTCTTTTAATAAATCACACTTATTTAAATGTAAATATTATTAATATTAATTAAATGGCTGCAGGTGTATTTCGCATTTTTACCGTGAACGTTACAACCGCAGAAGCAACTAATGCAATAATCATAAACATAAATGCGCTGTCGTAACTACCACCACTTGCTTTAATTAAAAAGCCCATAACCGGTGCAGAAACAACACCCGCCATTTGCCCACCGAAGTTAACAATCCCTGAAGCACGACCCATGATTTTATTTGGGATAGTATCCATTAAAATACCCCAGAACATTGCCATGGCGAAGAACATAAATAATGCTGAAATACACTGGTATACAACAGCCATATCAGCACTTTCAACGGTATATGTCATATATAAGAAGCCTGCTGCAATCACTGCGGTAACCATATATAACCATTTACGCTGTGATTTACATTTATCAGAAACATAACCCCCTAATAATGTACCACCAGCACCAAATAAGAATGGGATCGCCGCCATTACCCCTGTTTTAGCCAAAGAGAATTCACGAACAGTAATTAAATAACTTGGTAACCATGTTGAGAATCCCCAAAAGGTAATATCAAACAAAAACCAAATTGCTGCCATTTGCCATAGTACTGGCATCTTTAACACATCTTTAAAAGGTACCGCTTCAACAGGTTTATCCGTTAACGTACCATCTGCGGCTAACTCATCGAGATCTTGCTGGGTGATACTTGGGTGATCTTTGGGATTATCACGAGTGAAGAAATAGATACCCGCTGCGATTAATAGACCGGGAATACCTAAAACAATAAACACCATATGCCAGCCAAAAGCACCGATGATACTCGCAGCAACAATAACCGCTAATGCAGGGCCTAAGGTATTTACTGTTGATTGAATTGCCGTTGCACGACCACGCTCTTTAGATGGGAAATAAGTTGAGATCATTTTCCAAGAAGCGGATGGAAAACAACCTTCACCAATACCAAATAAGAATCGCACCGCTAACATTAACGGTAATGTAAATACCATCCCCGTTAAGCTGGTGAAGACTGACCACCATGCAATGCCGATTGCCATAATTTTACGTGCGCCAAAGCGATCAGCTAAGAAACCACCCGGTATTTGGAATGCCGCATAACCGACAAAGAACGCACTGATGATTAAGCCTTGTTGTGTGGTATCAAGATTAAGATCACGTCCAATAAAGGGTAATGAAACACTCATTACCATTCTATCTAAGAACGAAAGTAACCATGCTAACCAAATTAAGGATAAAACGGTGTAACGAGCTTTCCATGTTTTCTTCTGTTGAAGATTTGGAATAATATTTGAACTCATTTTCCTGTTCCTCAGGTAAGGGGAAACCATCACGGTTGAAGAACAACCGTGATAAACAGAGATAAGATTTAACGTTTAAGAGCGTTATTGTGTTTTGTGTCGTTATGCTCTTAAAACATGACCACTACAGGCGTAGCTTTCGACCCCATTAATTAATGCGATACGACCATTGACCATCACCAAATCGATCCCTTCTGGATATTGGTTTGGTTCAACAAACGTGCCTTTATCAATAATGGTTTCAGGGTCGAACATCACAATATCAGCGGCATATCCCTCTTTAATTAAACCTCTGTCGGTTAATCGAAGGACTTCAGCCGGTTTACCTGTCATTTTGCGAATGGCTTGTTCCCAAGTGAGGCATTTTTCTTCTCTGACGTATTTCCCTAAAACACGCGGGAATGCACCAAATACACGAGGGTGAGGCTTACCTGCACCCATTAACCCATCAGTACAGACGTTTTGTTCAGGGCGACATAAGAATTTAATAACGTGTTCTTCTGTACCGTAAAAATCCACCATGCCTACCGCATTTTCTTCTTCATATAGCAGATCGAAGGTTGCGTTATACGGATCTTTACCTCTCAATTTGCCTAGCTCTACAAGGCTAAGCCCAACAGCATCTTGGTTTTTTTCTGTTTTAGAGCTAGTCACATAAATATTTTCTAACCCTGCGAAATCAATAAAGTTATCCCAACCCGGAATGCCTTTTTCGATATCTTCAATCATCTTTTTACGCAGTTCAGGAGAAGCCAAGCGTTCTAATAATTTCTCTGTACCGCCTGCGTGAACCCAAGGCGGTAAAATCACCCCAAGCATGGTGCTGCCTGCCACATACGGGTATTGGTCAAAAGAGATACGAATGCCCTCTTTTTGCGCTTGCTCTAACATACCAAGCATTTCGTCAATTAATCCCCAGTTTTTCTTACCGCAAACTTTCATATGGGAAATATGCAACCAAACACCTGATGCTTTGGCGATATCAATAAGCTCTTGAGTTGATTGAATAATATCGTCAGCTTCGCTACGCTGGTGAACAACAAAAATGCCATTATGTTTTGCTGTAACCTTACAAAGCTCGATCATTTCAGCGGTATCACCAAAGGCACAAGGCATATAAATCAATCCAGTTGATAAACCAAACGCCCCTGCTTTTAACTCACGCTCTAAGATCTCACACATCTTGGCGACATCTTCACGAGTAGAAGGGTTACCTTCTAATCCCATCGCTTCCATTCGAATGTTGCCATGAGGAACAAGGTAAGCAAGATTCGTTGCAGAGCCTCTCGCTTCCAACATACCTAAGTAACCTTCAGTATTTTTAAAATGCCAATCAATGCTGTCAGAATCACCATCTAAACCCGCAATATTCTTACGCCATGCTGAAATATATTGTTCTGGTAATGGTGCTAACGCGACACCATCTTGCCCTAACAATTCAGTGGTGATCCCTTGGCGGATTTTGGCAGATAAAGCAGGATTAAGTAGAGCAGAAAGATCAGAATGAGTGTGAGTGTCAATAAAACCGGGACAAACTATCTTCCCTGTTGCATCAATAATCTGATCATTTGTTTTTGCATCAAACTGGCCGATTTTTATTATTTTTCCTTCATTAACCACAACATCAGCTTGAAATGCACTTGCCCCTGTTCCATCAATAACAGTGGCGTTTTTAAATATTGTTTTCATTCTGTTATTTCTCCAAAGAGCATCTGATTGTTTCGCCAGATACTCTTCTAATAAGGATTTATTTCGTAAGAATTAAAGGTGATAAAGGCTGTTCATAATGCTGTAATAGCCACTCGCAGCACCTTTTAGCTGTTCAACTTCAATATATTCATCAATGGTGTGCGCTAAGTTCTCGCGAGAGGGGCCAAAACCAATAGTTTTAATGCCAGCCTCACCCGCATAATGGCTACCGTTAGTACAGAAAGAGTATTGTGTGACAGTCGGTTTAAAGCCTGACTCGTGCAGCCCTTTTAAAACGCTTTGTACATAAGGATCGCTCTCTTCTAATACCCAACCAGGGAAGAAACGTTCACCTTCAATAGTGGCTCCGGTGTAACATTTTTCAGTGCCGTAGGCATAAGAGACTTTTGCTTTAAAATCAGTATCCTGAGACGCAAGTTCATCAATTGCTTTTTGTAATGGTGCAAGCACTTCTTCTTTCGTTTCACCCACTAACAAACGGCGATCGTAAGTGGCGCGACAATATTCAGGCACAACCGAAGCGCCCGGATAAGGTGATGATTTAATATCTGTTAGTTCTAAGATCCCTTTTCCTAATACAGGATGAACCGATGGCGTTAAGGTTCTGATCTTCTCGATCAATTTTGCCATTTTATAAACAGAGTTGATCCCTGCATCTGGATTGGCTGAATGAGCGGGTTTACCAAAGGTTTCAACCACAATTTCAGCACGACCACGTTGCCCAATTTTGAGGTTTAATTCAGAGGCTTCACCAATCACCACATAATCTGGTTTATAGCGCTCAGAAACGAGTCTTGCGGCAACACCTTCAAAACACTCTTCATGCACAATACAAGAGACATAAATACGACCAGCAAAATTGCGCTGATTATCCTGACCATAAAAACCTATCGCTGAAATCATGGCAGCGACGGCACCTTTCATATCACTGGTGCCGCGACCATAAATCTTGCCGTCTTTGATTTCTGCACCATAAGGTTTTTCTTTCCAGTCACGCTCACTCACCGGTACAGTATCGATATGACCATCAAAAATAAGGGTTTTCCCTGGGTGTTGACCAATAATTCCGCCAATGATATTGCCGTATTTATCAATGTGAATATCGTCAAAATCATAGTTTTTCATCATCTCTTCTATGACTTTAACAACGTTACCTTCTTCACCTGAATAGCTTTTTTGTTGGATTAATAATTGGCAATTCTTAATAACTTCATCAAATCGGTTTGCTGATAACATACTTGTTCACTCCAAAAGGCTTATTTGTTTTTTAAAATTGTTTGAAGCTAGGCAACTCACCATCCCACACGATATCGCGATAACGTTCAGGATCAGTGTCACCTTCAGTGCTTATCACAAGCACTCTTGAATTTTCATCTAATCCCAGCGCTTCTTTCGCACTCTGATAGACAGGTGATTGCATCAAAATAGAGAGCAAGCCTGTTGTCACAGCACCAGATTCACCAGAAATGATGTGCGGATCACCGGGTAAAGGGTTCCCTAAAATCCGCATTCCCCTCGTCGCGACGGCATCAGGGCAAGAGAAAAATGCCGCTGAATAATCGCGCAATAAATTCCAACCAATACTATTCGCTTCACCACAAGCAAGCCCTGCCATAACTGTTTGTAAATCCCCACCAACAGGAATAGCATCTGCTTTTCCTGATATTGCAGATTGATATAAACAGTCAGCAATGCGCGCTTCGGCCACAATCACTTTCGGTGCTTGTTTGCCATAAGCTGCGGTTACCATGCCTTGCACCATACCCGCAAAAGAACCCACACCGGCTTGCACAAAAATATGCGTCGGAGGAACTTCATGTAATTGCGCGAGAGATTCCAGCATTAAAGTGCCATAGCCTTGCATGATCCAAAGAGGGATCTCTTCATAGCCATCCCATGCAGTATCTTGAACCACAATCCAGCCATATTTTTCAGCCATTTCAGCCGTCATTCTCACTGCATCGTCATAGTTCATTTCAACGATTTCAGCGACTGCACCTTCACGTAAAATGGCATCTAAACGTTCTTGAGATGATCCTTTTGGCATATAAACCACAGCTTTTTGCTTTAACTGTCTTGCCATCCAAGCAACGCCACGTCCATGATTCCCGTCAGTGGTTGTCGCAAAAGTCACGCCATTTAACTTTTTCCTGATCTCATCACTGATCATTACCTCATAAGGTAATTCACTTATGTCCATTTCAAGGAAATCAGCAATATGGCGTGCCATCGCATAAGCACCACCCAACGCTTTAAATGCTTTTAAACCAAAACGAAAAGACTCATCTTTGAGATATAACTCACCAATCCCTAAGGTTTTGGCTAACTGGGGTAAATGAAATAACGGTGTAGGTGCGTATCCTGGAATAGTTCTGTGAAAATCTAACGCTTTGACTAACTCTTCATAACGAAAAGGGGCAAGCTCCGCGGTTGGTTTTCGCGTAAATGAACTTTGGTTAATCAGGTACTGCAATTGCTCCTGCATGGAATTACCTCTTAATCACACTTTAAAATTCGCGATAACCCAATATCGCGATTAATCGGAATACATAGGGTTATCCCCTATATCGCAATATGTATGCCAACTCATTCGAAAAGCATTTAATAAAAATATAATTATTTGATTTTAAATATATTTATTGTTTTAACGATTAAGAAATGAAATTAATGATGCAGAAAAGCTGTGATCTAGGCGGTTTTATTTAGGTGATAAATTATCAATAATAAGAAACTGTGTGAGCTTTATACAAAAACAACATAACTAACTAATAAATAATAATTAAATTAAACACACCAAACAGATGGTGATAATTTATTATCAATATTGATAATTTTAAGGTGAGAATGTGATGCACTCATTACTAAGTACCCTACAAGATGAAATCAGCAAATACACCGATGCCATTGCGGGTATCACTGGTACTGATGTTGAAATTATTGATAACAACTTAATTCGTATTGCAGGTACAGGTCGTTATCGCTATATGCTCAATCAAGATGTCTATAGTAATGGATATATTTATCGCCATGTACTGCAAGTCCAGCAAACTATTCTGATTGAAGATCCAAAAGAAAACGCGCTCTGCCAGCTATGTCAAAATCGCTTAACTTGCACCGAAGAGCTTGATCTTAATGCGCCAATTTTTCTCAATAACCAAGTTATTGGTGTAATTGGTATTATCTGTTCTAACCGAGAACAGAAAATGTTTTTGATGAAACAAAAACAAGCCTTTATCACTTTTATCGAACAGTTTTCAGAAATGATTTCAAGTCGTGTTTTTGAATGCCTTGAAAGACTTAGAGAGCAAGAGCGGTTTGGTACTTTTCGAAACTTAATTGATGTGATGGATAGAGGTGTTATCGCTATTGATAGCTTAGGCAAAATTTGGCATGCCAATCTTTCTGCTCTACGTTTTTTTGATTGTGAATTAATTGGGCAGTCTCTTGATATCGATATGACTGGCGATATTCTTTATGGTGATGAAGAAGCGTGGCTAATATTAAATCAACAGCGCTATCATGTTCTGTGTAAAAAAATCACCTTTTCGTCTATGGATAATGACCAACTCACCATGGTTATTTTCCATGATGCCCGCGATTATATGACGCAAGTAAATACCTTATCTGTTGATGAAAATCCTCACTCGCCTTTAATTGGTAACTCGCAAAATATGATCCAATTAAAAAGCATGTTAAGCAAAGTGGCCGTTAGCCACGCCAGCGTACTTATCACTGGAGAAAGCGGTTCAGGTAAAGAAGTGGTTGCTTACACTATTCACCAACAAAGCCTACGCACAAAACAGCCTTTTATTACCATTAACTGCGCAGCTATCCCAGAACAACTACTAGAAAGTGAGCTTTTTGGTTATGTCCGCGGTGCATTTAGTGGTGCTGATCCTAAAGGACGTATTGGTAAATTTGAATTAGCGCATGGTGGAAGCCTATTCCTAGATGAAATTGGGGATATGCCTTTACATCTACAAGCCAAACTTTTACGAGTGCTTCAAGAAAAAAGCATCACTCGTGTTGGCTCTAATAATATGATCAATATTGATGTAAGGATCATTGCTGCTACCAACAAAGATCTGCGTGAAATGGTCAATAAAGGGCAATTTCGTGAAGATCTGTTTTATCGCCTGAATGTCGTTCCAATCCATACGCCTGCATTACGTGATCATCGAGAAGATATTGCCGAACTTGCACAATTTTTTGCTGATGATCTGGCGTCAACCTATCAACGGCCTGCTACAAAAATCCCCAACGTTGTTATTAACTACTTATATTCCTATGATTGGCCCGGCAATATCAGAGAGCTACGCAATGTGATTGAATATATGTATGTTATGCAAGGCGATACTATTGATTTAAACCTAAGCCATCTACCACCATATTTGTTAGAAAAAACAGGAACGATAAATAATAAAAATGAATATTTATTAGATCCTATAACTGAGAATAAAAAAAATAATGATAACCCATCCCAATTAAATAAAGAAAAACATAATTTAAAAATAAGAAGACACCGTTTAGAACACCAAACTATCATGCAAATATTAGAGAAAACAGGGCATACTCTCGATGGAAAGAAAAAAGCCGCGGAAATATTAGGAATAAGTATTGCTACGCTATACAGAAGAATGAACAAGTTATAATTCAATAATTATCTGTCTTTATTCTACTAACACTAGTAATCATTTTTAGACTATTTATTTTATGGATTTTTACTTATATATGTATGACAATTTTCTCTATATACCCAATATATACCCAATTATTTAAACTTTTGTCATTTTACTATGTAAAATTACTCTATATTTGTAACTAAATATATTATCAATTAAATAAACTTAAACTATTTTATAGTGGTACTTTAATTGCACGTTAAGACAAACAAATGAAAACATTGAATTTTTATTTCTAATTTCATTTTAATATTAATGATTATTTTATTTTTCATAAGAAAATTTTGTAACATTGTCCACAAGACATCATTAAATAAAGCCATTAAACTGCTTCCCAGTCAAAACCAATTAGAACGTCATCACGTAATCAGTATTATTTAAAAAATGATAATTTCATCTAAATATGACCTTTATCTAATTAATTAATACTAACAAGCTATTTTATAAAAGATTATATCTTGTTATTTAATTTATCTGTTTAAAGCACTTGTATATTTCAATGCTTTTACTAAATTTATAATTGGTAATAGTAAGTTAATCTCTAAATTAAATAGCATTTAATCTGTTTTCATTGAGAAAACAACTACTATTTATATAAATCTATAGAGGTCATAAAATGACTATTTCGACAAAAAAACTTCTTCCTATCGCTTTACTTGTTTCTGCAATAACGGCAAGTACGGGTGTATTAGCAGCTGAAACGCAGACAGGTACTTTATCCTTTAAAGGATTAATCTATTCTTCTTCTTGCATTATCGATATTAACGACACCAATTCACCTAATGCGAATATATTAATGGGTCGTTATCCTACCAGCGCATTTAGTGGAAAAGATTCGGAAGTAGGTGGCGAAAATGGTAATGGTAAAATTGAAATTACTTTAGAAAACTGTCCACCAGTAGGGAAAGTGACACTTAAATTAGATGGTAAAGCAGATAGTAGCTCAGACCAAACTTTAGCATTAGATAATCCAACGGATTCTAAAACAGCTCAAAACGTAGGTATCCGTATTTATGACGTTAAAAATCCATCTACACCATTGGTGATTAACGGAAGTAAATCTGAAACTATTGATGTAGCAGGTGCTGACTCTTCTTGGACGGCTGAATTTGTTGCTAAATATGTTAGTACCGCAAGCACTGTTACTGCAGGTCAAGCTGATGCAACACTGAATTACACTATCACTTATCAATAATAATTAAGCGCAGGTTAATCATTTAACCTGCGTTTTTAAATAAAGGTTGTCATCGTTATGTCTTTTAAAAAAATACTTTTAGGGCTAGGACTCATATTTAGCACAGTATCATCAAGCTTTGCTGGTTTTGGCTTAGAAACAACCCGTGTTATTTATAATGAACAGAGTAATAACGAGGGCTTTGTTGCATTTAATACCGATAAAGACACCAACTATTTATTACAATCTTGGATTGAAGATCTTAATGGCAAGGTCACACAAAACTTTGTGATCACCCCTCCATTATTAAAACTTGTTGCACAGCAAAAAAATACGCTACAAGTCACTAAAAATACAACATTACCTAATGATGTTGAGTCAATGTATTGGATTAACGTAAAATTTGTCGCGCCAAGCAATGAAGATTTAGAAAATGTTTTACGTTATTCCATGACTAACAAAATAAAATTAATCTATCGCCCGCAATCTCTTAGCAATATTAATATTGAAGAAGAAATAAAATCGCTTAAATGGTCAATTAAAAATGGAAATTTAGTCGTTGTTAATAACTCTCCTTTATTTGTGAATATTGGAAAACTATCTATTAACAATTATGAAATGGAAGAGAACCCTGGTTATTTACCACCAAAATCCGAAACCATAATAAAAACAAATAAAATACCGACTAGTCAAAGTAAAATCCAACTTCTTTATATTGATGATTTTGGAAAAGGTGTTCCAGTAGATTTTAAATTATAACTAAGAGATTTAATTTAATATGAAAATGGAAAAAGGAATGGATAATTATTTTAATAAATCCTCACTCTATTTATTGATAGTAGGAGGTTTATTTACCTCCTTCAATACTTCAGCAGATGATTATTATCCACCTAATCTATTGAATATTGAAGGTAGTTCACAACAAGTTACCAATGAAGATCTCAGTGTGTTTAGAGAATCATCTATCGCGCCTGGTCACTATTACGTTGATTTCTTTATTAATAAAAATCGTATTTTCAATCGTGAAGTAGAATTCGCATTAATGGATGATGCTGATAATAGAAAAGTCTTAGTTCCATTATTAACGGCTGATGAATGGTATCAGGCGGGTGTTGATATTCCGAGTGAATTGATTAATAAAGACGACAAATTTATTAATATTAGTCTTATTGAGCACACAGTTGGCATACTTGATTTAAACAGAAGTCATTATGTTCTGACAATACCGCAAAAATATATTAACGAAAATAGGCTCCAACTTAACGAAGTTAATAATTGGGATTCAGGTATTCCTGCAGCTTTGGTTAACTATTCATTTTCATCATTTAATCGTCGCAGCAACGGTGAAACAAACGATAGCTATTATGGCAATATTCAAAGCCAAGTTAACGTTGGTGCATGGCGTTTTTATAATTATTCGACATGGGCAAGAAATGAGAATGGTGAAAATAGATGGAATACATTAAGTAACGTTCTTTCTAGAGACATTTATGCGCTAAAAAGTGAATTACAGGTTGGTGATCTTTACAGTTCATCTCAGTTATTTGACTCTGTTAAATATCGTGGGTTGAAGTTAATGACAGACCGCCTAATGACGCCTTACCAAAATAGAACCTATGCTCCAGGTGTAGTTGGCATCGCTAATTCAGAATCCATCGTAACTATTACGCAAAATGGGCAAATTATTTATAAAAAGAGTGTGCCCGCAGGACCTTTTAATATTATTGATTACTCCCCAATGAGTAGCGGAGGAAATTTATATATTAATGTCAAAGGATCTGATGGCTCCGAAAAGAATTTCATTGTGCCTTTTTCTTCTATTGCCAGTCTAGAACGAAAAGGCGAAATAAAATATAGCTTTTCAACAGGTAAATACGACAGCCACAATAGTGGTGATGGCACTTATTTAGCTCAAACTGAAGCTTTTTACGGTTTAACGGATTACGTCACACTTTATAGCGGCTTACTGGTTGCTGAAAAATACCAGTCTTTTGGTTTAGGTAGTGGAATTAACTTTGGTAGTTATGGTGCAATTACCGCAGATTGGCTCTATGCCAAATCAACGGTTAATCATGATGAGTCTTTAAACGGTAATGCCTTTAGAGTTAATTATTCAAAAAATATTGAATTAACTAATACCAACGTTTCTGTAGTGGGTTATCGCCATTTTGATGCTAATTTCCTTAACTTCAATGATGCAATGGAGTACAAAGATAAAGAGTATCAGGCAAATGATGGGCTAAAAAATGAATATACGATGTCAATTAGCCAACCTTTATTCTCAAATAACTCATCAATAAACTTAAACTCTATTATTTATAAATATGCTGACGGCAAAAATATTAGCTCTTATAACATTGGTTTTAATAGCTCAATAAACAAAATTAACTACAGCATTTATTATACTTATTATGATGGTAATCGATTCGATAATAACGATAAAAACACTTATGATCTAAGTATGAATATTAGTATCCCATTAACGTGGAATGAAAACTATGTATGGGCAAACTATGCTGTCTCAACCAATAATAATGACCAAACCTTGCATACTGCACGTTTAAGCGGAACTTATGGCGAAAGAAATCAAGCAAGCTGGGATGTTTATCAAGGTTATGGCAATAAAGGCGTTAACTATAGCGGCGGATTAAATGGTTCTTATAAAACGTCAAGTGCTATTGTAAATGCGGGTTATTCATACTCAAAAGATAGACAAAATCTTAACTACGGAATTAGTGGTGCTTTTGTTGCGACACAATATGGTGCAGTACTGACACCATCGTTACAACAAACAAACGCTTTAATTCTGACGAAAGATACTGCTGGAGTTGAAGTGATTAACGGTCAATCTGTGAAAACAAATGGTAGTGGTTTAGCGGTTATTTCGGGTATGTCTGCATATCAGAAAAACAGTATTAGCATTGATACTAAATCTATCCCAGCAGATACTGAGATTTCTAATAACATAATGAGTAATATTATTCCGACTAAAGGCGCATTAATCCTTGCTGACTTTGATGCTAAAAAAGGATTTAAATTCTTACTCACATTAGAAACACCTGATAAACGTGTTATTCCAATGGGTGCTCAAGCAGATCTTGGACAAACAGAAAAACAATTAGTAGCCAACTTTAATCAGCTTTATTTTGTTGCAGATAAACCACAAGGTGATATTCAAGTTTCTTGGAAAGCTGATGGTAAAACCTATAACTGCCATGCCAACTACAATGCGAAAAATGAGTCACCAACCAATGGGTTATATATTTTAACTGCTGAGTGTAAATAAGGAAATAAAATGACCAACTGCAAAAAGAAAACCAATAATTTATTATTTCTTACTTTTATACTTGGTTTATCTTCTACTCCATTTTATAGCTATGCTGCGCCAAACTGCGTTAATAATGGCGGTATTAAGCACGGTACTATGGATGCAAAAGCAGGTACGATTGAATTAACAGGTTCAATTAAAAAAAATCAAGAAATAGGCCGTTTTACCTTTGTACGAGATGGCTCTGACGTTTCTGTTGCAGATTGTCCTGATGGCGCTGAAGTTTATGCTTATGCAACATATAGTGAAGCCAGTGGTGTTATACCCACCTATTATATGGATATTGATGGCAGACCTGCTTATTATGTTGTCCGTAATGCCCCTATTGTTGGTTTAGATGATTATGCTTATGTGTTAATTGATAATAAAACACAACACTCTTTTAGAAGTCAGCCGGGACAAGAGATCCCTGTTAATGATAGTAAACTTTATTCAAGAGATGCGACGGTTATTGTCTATTCCACAAAAGATAACCCTAAGTCACAACGTTTCACTACCCAATATATTGGCTCTGTGTTAATTAATCGCTTTAATTCTGGTGGTGGTACAACAGCGGTAGGTTTTAGTTATCGTCTTTCTGTTAATATTATTAGTGCGCCAACATCATGTAGCACTGAAAACACGAATCTTGTTATGAATCTTCCTAGAATATCAACATCTGCATTTCCTAAAATGGGTTTTCCAACTGAACAAGCCTACGCTGAAGATCATCTAAAAATTAATTGTACTGGCAATGTTTCCGCCAAAATAAAGCTGATGGCAAATAATACCGCAAGCTATGAAGGTCAAGAATCGGTTATTAAAGCAGATAATGAAGGTGGCCGAGATAATGCAGAAGGTATTGGCTTTGTTGTCACATCGCCATTAAGCAATAATACACGTTTAGTGAATAACCAATTTGTTAAGCTGGCCGATTTAACCAGTGGCTCAACAAGTGTGCCGTTAAAAGCTGAATATTTCCGTTATGGTGATGAAATAAAACCGGGTAAAGTTAATGGCTCAGCAAATTTTGTATTGGAGTTTAATTAAATTTAATAGCGTAAGTTAAATAAAAAGATCACTCTAAAAACCAATAACGCTATTAAATTAATTTTAATAGCGTTTTTTATAAGTCACACTGTAAGTTGATTATCAATAAGGTATAATTTTTAAACCTAATATCGACTTAATAAAAATAATAAAAGCACTGATTTATCACATATTA
The DNA here is from genome assembly GCA_018244935.1 of Ardaris minthe. Taxonomy (NCBI): domain Eukaryota; kingdom Metazoa; phylum Arthropoda; class Insecta; order Lepidoptera; family Hesperiidae; genus Ardaris; species Ardaris minthe. The sequence continues at coordinate 26,714 of DWTR01000011.1, read as the reverse complement.
ATATCATGATAATTTACAAGGAAATCAATTAACATGAAGAAATATATCTTTCCTTTCAGTTTTCTTCTCTCTGGATATTTAAGTGCAGCGCCTATCGATAATAATTCTGTAATAAATTTTGTAGAACAAATAAAAAAATCGATCAGCTCAAGTTTCTACGAAAAAGAGAATTATAAAGGCAAAGAATGCTTAATAAAGGCAACATTATCTGATGATGGAAGGTTAATTTCAGCTGTTCCAGATGAAAGAAACACGAAAAATGATAAATCACTTTGTGATATAGGCATTGAAATTATTAAAGAAACAAAGTTTCCTTCACCACCAGAAAATAAGAAGATCAGCAATAAAAATACGTTTTATATTGACTTTAGGCCGTAACTTGCAAGTAATAATGATTGATTAAGCAAAGATAATATTATTATCACTGTCTTATTTTATAGGAAGAGGATACTACATCTTACTCCTTTCTATTGTAATTCTGCGTAATTGTTAAAAATAACTTGTCAATTGCCTGTCTCTAATCAACAATGAAATTTGACTTAAGTAAAAATAAAGGGATTTATATGGCAATTGGTTATTTTTTACGAGTTGGTGATAAAACAACTTGTGGTGGTCAGATTTTAACCGGTGATAATACTTTTATATTTCATGGAAGATCAGCAGCACGTCAGGGCGATCTGGTCACCTGTGGCAAACATTCAGGAACCTACAACATACTTGGTGGCGTTAGCAATGTATGGGGTAATGGTCGAATGATGGCAGGAACACTGGATAGCTTTAGCTCCTGTCCATGTAAAGCAAGACTGATAAACTCCATCACAGATTGCTACAGTAAAGAAGATGAGTCGGTCAAAGCAAGATCTTTTGTTGAAACTGAACAAAAGCAACTAATAGCGACTCCTAAACCGTCACCAACTGCTCATAATGCTTTTAATAATACTCATAATGTACCAGTGATCACCTCAAATTCACCTATCAACGAAGCATTTATAAAAGATCCAATTAATATCTATGTAATGATAGCTAGGGATGGCTTAGTTATTGATGATGGGGAGAATGCATTATTATATGATCCAGGTGGTGGTTATACTGGCTGTTATCTTCGAGGATGTGAAGATGGAGCTCCCACTCATCGAGGTTCATCTGACCAATTCCCCTACCCTATGTGGGAATGGGATGACTATCTTGCCTATCATTTATACGATGGACCAAAAGTATCAGTGATTCAATTTACAGTTCCAAGAGAACAGGCCAACCGATTACGGGATATCATTGATGATATGGGGGGAGGCAGCCCACTCTATTGTGCTGAGCGAGTATCTGTTGCATTAAAAAGCAGCGGAGGAATTTTTGAGCGACTACCTGAAGCTAATGGTATCAAAACGCCATGGACACTAAAATCAGAACTCATGGATCTTTATTTTCCTGGTAATGCTTGGTGGAAACTAAATGGTGCCTATTAAATATAATCGATTCAATAACTATATAGCGCTTTGTTTAGGCATTTTTGTTTTCTATCTGACAATGGTTAAACAAGTTTTTTTTACGTTTTTTCGACAGGTTGATAGTTTTGCCTTAATCCATCAGAACTTAGAAATGTTAACATTTGTATTTATTGGCTTAGCCATTTTCATGTCCATTCTTTTGTTCTTCCATAAAACAATCAATAAACACATTACATTTTTACTGCTGCCATATTTACTATCTGTCATGACATGGATCTATACAAATTACATTCCCAGTGTTAAATTTTATAGAAAACTCAGTAGTTACGGTGAGTTTGAAGCTATTTTTATAGTATCCTACATAATCTATGGTGTGTGGTTAATACCACTAACAGCTTACACTTTTAGTTTCTTATTTCGTAAATTAGAAAAAAAACATGAGCCTCAGTGATATAAGATGCCTACTAAAATATCCTATATCTCATTATCTTTAGCTATTTTATTCTATTACCTTGAAATGGTTTATGAGTTTTTTTTCAAACTGTATCCGAAGGCAATGAATACAGCACCTATATTTCAACATCAAAATTTATTAAGCCTCATTTTTGTTGTTTACCTTTTATCTATAGCCCCTTTATTCTTTTTTTACATTAAAAATAAGATGAATAATGGCTATCGTTTTTTATTTTACATCGTTTTTCCGTACATACTTTCTGTAATTACTTGGTACATTAATATTTATATTACTAATCCTAATCAGTTCTCCAGTAATGGCTCAATTACTGGCATATTCGGTCACATGTTTATGACATCTTATATAATACATGGTGTATTTTTAATTCCCATAGTTGCATACGTAGCTGATCTTTTACTTCGTAAAGTGTTGAAGTAAATTACTTTTAATTGAACATATAGAAGTTAAATAGCCATATCCACATCTCTTAAAATAAACATGATACAAATACATATTTAACTCAAAAATTTGATTTATATTTTGATCAATTTATGGTCATGAATATTAAGATACTTAATATTTGATTAGTTCCAAATAACATCACTTCCTCCCCAAATAATAGTAAGGATAGTTACTGGGGAGTGAGCTGCACATCTGAGTGCCCACGTCCTATTTATTTAGATACACCAAATTATTAAATTCCATAAAAAGATCTGGAAAACACAGAAGGATATTTAGCTAGTTCAGGTTCTATAATATGTCTGTACTTTAATATCACACTCTTATCAAAAATCAAATCGCTTCCAGAAGCTCTCAAAATCGTAGCTATATCAGATGCAACAATTCTATCAACCAAACCAAGAGAATATAAATAAATCGCAAGGTCATCACTTAGGCCAATTTTTATAACCATTTGTAACTTTCTTATTTCCTTTGATACGTCAGGATTATCAAACAAGCCTTCTAATAAATCTGCACATGCTCCAATAATAAGCATAATGCTATACCCTAAACCATGATCGCAAATGTCTATCACATTCTCAATTGTTAAGTTCCTTTGTTGTTTACCTGCTTTAAATTTATATTCTTTTTGATTTGCTCGAAGTAATATTTCATGATAAGACATTCCTTGACACCATAGTTTGGAAAAATACAATCTATCACCAATTAACTTATCCAAACTATTATTTACCACAAAACCTTCAATCATTGGCCAGAGATATTCTAATATTTCTAATATATCGGTCTGATTCTTTAAAACATCAATATTAGTAAATAGCCATTCCTCAATCGACTCTAGTTCACTGATACCTAAAAGAGCCTTTCCATAACATCTACGTTTTTCCGCAGGAATTTGATTAACATTTTCGCTAATAACCTGGAATACTTGAATTATTTTTTCCTTTTCTTTCATGTTTGCAAGGGAATAGGCTAATGTATTTTTAATAAAAAATAAAATCTCAGTAGATTGTTTGCCTCCATATTCTTCAGGTAATGCAAACTCATACACAGCATCTATGGTTTTTTTGTTACTAATTTTAGTTAAAATATCAGCATAAATTATTTCTTCATTGTCAAAATTAGCTAAAATAAAACTTTCTACACTTCTAATATAATTCATTCTCATATCCATCTGAGATATAATATTAGATATTTCTATATTCTCATTTTTAGCCGCTTGAATAAAAAGCTTTTTAGCCTTTTCTGGTGATTTTATAAATTTAATAGGATCAATACTAAATTGATCATTTTCAAATGGTTGAGCTAGTGTTAACAGGCTACTTAAGCAATGTTCCGACCGAGAAGAGTCTAATAGATATTTCATTTGATCCCATTGCCAGCGCTTAGAAGAATTACGTTCATCAAATAACTCAATATCAGTAAAAATGATACTTCCTTCAGTATGTTTACCAGCTCTTCCTGCTCTCCCTAATAAATTATGGAAATCACGAGTTGCTATTCGACCCTCACCTTGAAAAACGCCAGATACAACCAGATATTTTATCGGTAAGTTAACACCTTGCGCCAAGGTAGAAGTACAAATTACACATTTTCCTAATCCATGTTCCATTGCAAATTCAATCGCAACTCTTATCCCATTTGGTATCCCTGCACTATGAGGAAGAACTCCTTTTTCTATTGCTTTAACAATTGGAAAATTACTACCTAAATGCTTGCTAGCGAGTTTAGCTATCTTATCTATTTCAGTAGAATTACTAAATTCTCTAGGTGTTGGAAGCTGTGGTAATCGTTCATTCGCAGCTACTATCAATTTACAAATCGAAGCTACTGTTTTTCTTGTTCCACAAAATACAGCAACAGAGCCTTGTTCCGATAATTTAAGCCCTAAATATGCCGCAATACTCGTTTTCTCTCTTTTATTTGGAAAAAATTTTTGTTTACGTTCTTTTCCTTTTAATGGTATAGGAAAAGATTCTAAAACACGGGGTACGAAAAATTCTTCTATATTAGGATCCAATAGATCAACATAGTGAAACTGACCTAATCCTCGCTTCCAACTACTGAAAGCAACACTTCGTTCAGTAGATAAACAGTCTGCTCCATTTACAACCTTCCCATCTCCAGCGTATAACCAATCACCAATAGATGAAGCATTTGATAAAACAGCCGAAATTAATACATGCTGAGTATCTATTCCTAGTTTACATTTCAAGCTGGTTAATAATAGTTCGTAAGTAACCCCCCTAGTCCCAGAATCAAACTGATGTCCTTCATCATAAATAACTAATGAAATTATTTTTGCTAGTTCAGGTTTTTGACGTAATAGATAAACAAGTTTTTCAGGTGTCGCAACAATGATTGTAGAATTTACCGTAATTTCATTCTCTGACTCAAATAACTGAGAAAATAGCTCTACATCAAATTTATCTATTTGTGGAATATCATTTAGTTGATTAACTAAAATATCTTCATTAGAAAATGCTTCTGATAATGATTCACTAATCTCTCTACATAAAGATCTAAATGGTGCAATAATGACGGCAACTGAAGCTCGTCCTGACAAAAAAGATGAACGAATGATTAATTCAGCTGACTTTGTTTTACCTGTACTAGTAGGGAGCTGTATAACTGCGGATGTTCCTTTAAATACCCCGGCTTCGCCAAGTAATCTTTGTGCTGGCCAAAACTCAGTCATAAATGTAGGTTTTGATAATGCAGGTAACCAATTATCTAGGCTAAGAGCTGTATACTCAGGCAAGAGATTCAATGCTGAATTTTTCAGTTTACGTTGAACAATTGCTACGATGATATCTGATAACAATAACTCTCTATCTGAGCATCGATTATGACAATAATTCCTGATGTCATTAACAATTTTTAGAATAAGCGATTTATCATTAAGTCTTAAATTAAAATAGGCGTTGATAGACTCTGTTAATCTATTCATCAACGAACTCAGTGAGGTACCAGAATTAGATTGAAATGGTGCATTAAAGTTTGAAACCAACAGCCATGACAATAAATTTTCTAAACCAGACTCTGTTAACTTAGCTTTTAACTTATTAAATTTTTTCGATAATACAATCGAGCTTCCTGGCATATCTGCGAGATAGTATGATGATGCTCCTAACAGACAAAGATAATAGTCATATTCTGTCTGTAGTCTTGATTCAATCAATGCATCGAAGTATCTAGCAACATTTCTTAGCTCAGTTGAACTTTGTTCATATATTTCAACGTTTCTCTTATCTGAGAGTTCCTCTCGGCATAAATCACCTAAAATCCCAATAGTCATTATTAAAAGCTTATTAGGAGACTCAGGCATGTTAATATGGTGCTCTTCGTCTAAACCAAATTCATACATTTTTGCTTTTGATTTAGTAATAGACAGAAGCTTCAAAGATCGCCCTTTAAATTTCATTAGCCGCAACCTCATATAACATGTGAGCTAATTTCATAAGCTCTTTTCCATGAAAAGCAATTAATTCTAAATCAGAGGCATGCGGATGTTTAGATGAACTCGCATTTGCTAGAGTAGCCTCATCATAAGCAGAGTCTGAGCAGATCGCCGCTGCGCCAAAATTCTTTTTATACGGTTTATTAACAGAATCTTGAAAACGGGTTATCATCCCTATACCAGTGCGTTCGTTACGATCAAACATCCTCTGTTTTATTCCATGCAAAGATTCAGCCAAACGAAGCTCATCTTTACCTGAATGATCAATTGCTTCTTGAAGCTTATCTTCCGGCTTTCCTGTCAATTTTGCTTTGACTTCATAGATCAACAACTCATCATTTGTACTATCAATAGGATCAATTTTGAAAGCCAAAACATCAGAGCCTTTAGTAGATTCATCTGGAACGGCCTTTCGATCATAACGAGTTCTTGGAACAATATAGCTCCTAAGATAAGCTAAATAGTCAGCCACTAATATTTCGGCGAAATCTCCAGATCGTACACTAGGCCCAAGACGGGTTGTTTTACCAGGGAATTTCGTACTTAATAGATACTCAGAGCGAGTTTGGCTGGGTGATTTCAAGTCATCAACATCTTGATCAAAGCAATAATGATTTCGAAAGTGTTTAGCCCATTTACTCAAGGTATCCTCATCAGTCAAATCATAATCAAAACAGAAAATCTTTACTTGTTTACCACAAGCGGTCGTAATCACATTACCTGTATCAATTAACCACTTAAGATGTTCACTGGTCCAAGGCATTTTATTTTCCTAATAGTGCTCTTCTATATAGCTATAGGCCTTCACAAAAAGCTCTTTATCTTTACCTAACCCAAACTGTGCCAATGTTACCAGCAGGGCCTTTTTAATTTCTCTTGGACCACTATTTGATGTTTGCCAGCCTTCAAAACGTGTTGAGCGCACAATTTTATCTATTTGCTCAACAACATCACCTATCATTTTGGGTGTACTTTCAGGTCTAGTTTCTAAGAAAAGTTTGGTTAATGCTTGTTTTTTATCTTTCTGAGTTACTAACGATTCACCAGTCTCACGCTCAGCTTGGACAGTATCTTTAGCTGTATCAAGCAGTCCTTTCAACCAATCAATCGCTTTTATAACTCCGGCCTCATAATCTTGACGTAATCTCTCTAAGCGCTCACCAAGGGCAATAAACTTAGGGTTACCACTCCCCCGTAAACGCCCCATCAAGTCAATTTCAAGCTGCGCTGCTCGCTTCTCTTGCTCTTTATCTGTGAGAGTAAAAATAGAATGTTCATCCATAACCAATTCATCAATATCATTACGGATGCGCTTAATATCGGTATGCTCATGGATCATTCTAATTGTTTCAGGCCCTAATGCAGCCCAAACAAGAGAACCAGTTTTCCCGACTGGACGTACCGATTCATAGATTTGTGCTAACCATTTATAATCAGCACGATAAGGATTAAGAAATACATCAGGATTGATAGCGGACCATAATTTTGCTAGTACACCAAATACAGCAGCGAACTCATCACGTTTTTCATTTGTAGGCAAGCATGCTTGTGCTTCTATTACGCCCTCAAATCCTTCTAATGTTCGGTCTACATTTGGAAAGAAATCTAAACACTTATCAAGTTGTAATGGTAAAAGCTCTTTAAAAGCCTCAATTCCTTCCACAACACCTTCAATTTCATCAGGATTATACGCTAAAGCAGTACGTAAATTTTCGAATACACCCAAGTAATCAATGATAAGTCCCATTTGTTTTTTTGTATTATCTGTTTCATACAAACGGTTTGTTCTACACATTGCTTGAAGCAACGTATGATCACGTAGCGGTTTATCCAAATACATACAGTAACAAATTGGTGCATTAAAACCCGTGAGCAGCTTGGCCGTAACAATGAGTAGCTGTATTGGTTGTTTGGGATCTTTATAGTCTTCAATCAGCTCTTGTTGCTTTTGATCGTCATTATCAATTTCTTGCCAACGTTCAAAATCTGCTTCTCGAATTGGTAAATTAGGGTCTCGATTCCATTTAATCCAATCTTTATTTTGTTTACCATCTTTGCTCCCCCCCAGCTCTTTGATAGGAGCTTGATCAACATTCATTACGACTTCTACTGCGCCAAAACCTAATTTCTTACCTAATAGATAGTACATCTGCACGCAAGCATCACGATCATATACCACTACCATACCTTTCATATTCTTAGGTTTTACATGGCTATTAAAATGATGAGCAATATCTTCGCTAATTGCAGCCATGCGCTTTGGTGCTTTAAGCATAATCGCAAGCTTTCCGGCACGTTTAGATAGTGCTATTTTCTCCTCTTCATCTAGCTCATTATCTTCAGCCATTTTTTCAAAAGCATCATCAATAGCTACACGATCAACACGAAGTTCAGCCAAACGAGGCTCAAACTTAACGGCATTGGTTGCACCATCACGAATGGATTGTTTATAGCTATAGCGGTTCATATAGCGCCCCTCATCCTCTTCAGCCCCAAAGAGTTTGAAAGTATTACGATCGATACCAGAAATTGGTGTACCTGTTAAACCATAAAAATGTGCATTAGGCAGCGCCCAGCGCATTTTATCTCCCAATGAACCTTCTTGAGTTCGATGAGCCTCATCCACAAGAACAATAATATTGTCCCGATTATTTAGCCCATCAGGGTTATTATCATCTATTTCCACATCTTTAAACTTAAAGATAGTAGTAATTAAAATACCGCGGCTATCCTGTTCAATGTGTTCACTAAGTTTTTTGCAGCTGTTGACTTTGATAAGATTTTTTACGTCCGTTCCACCAAAAGTTTCATTAATTTGGCTATCCAGATCACGGCGGTCAACAACTACTAATATTGTAGGATTTTTAAGTTCATTATCAGAACGCAGCATACGAGCTGCATAGAGCATTAATAGGGATTTACCTGAGCCTTGAAAATGCCAAATAAGCCCCTTTCGTGGATAGCCTTTTTTTACACGCTCAACGATTTGTTTTGCAGCTTCAAACTGTGGGTAGCGAGGTAAAATTTTGATTCTTTTTGGAGGTATACCTTTACCTATTTTCACAGTAGAGAATAATGCAAATGATTCAAGTAATTGTAATAATGTTTCAGGATTCAATACCCCTTCAACACTATCCAAAACGGTTGCTAATCCAGGTAAAATCTCATCTCGTTGCTCAGTTTTATGCCATGGCCCCCAGTCTTTAGTTCGTGAATTAATAGCGCCATAAGCAAACGTTTTTCCTTCTGAAGCAAAACATAACAAATTGGGAACAAAAAAAGGTTCAACATTTTTCCAATAGTGCTTATTGCCACCAATAAAGTCAGCAGCGCCATCTTGCCAAGTGACACTTGGCCTCGTTGCAGTTTTAACTTCACCGACTACCAACGGTATACCATTTACATAAAGGACAATATCGAAAAAAACCTCAGTTGCAGCAATATAATGGACCTGTTTTGATACGACAAAATGGTTATTTTCAATATTATTAAAATCAATTAATTTAATAGTGATGTGGTCGCCATTTTCACCAAACGGTAAACTTTTTTCTGCCATCAACCATTCTTGAAAGTTTTCATTGGCTTTCACCAAGCCAGTATGGCGAGCTTCGTATATCACACCACGCAGCTTATAAATGACTTCATCGGCATAGTCAGACTGTTTGCCAATATCAGGATTTAACGAACAAAGCGCATCTTTTAGCCATTCATCAACAAAGATATCCTGCGCTTGTTTAGGTAAGTTATCACCGGAGCAATAACTCCAATTAATTCCACTCAATCCTTTTAAGCGGTCAATAATCCCATTTTCTGTAACGGTTTGTTCGTTAAACATTTTATTGCCCTCTAAAAAGAATATTCAAATAATTCGACTTTAACTGACTTATTTTTAGAAATGTGAGCTTGGTATTTCTATAATTATGTTCTGCTAAAAAGAGGGCATTGATGTATTTTTTTAGTTCGTTTTCTCGTGGTATTACAATTTTCTGTGATAGTACATCACCATCAGTTACCGCAGGAAAACTTGTACCAACGGCCAAATGTGTTAATGAATGTGAGAATTGTTTCGATAATGTAAAATAATAAACTAATTGAGAAAAATTTTTTTCTATTCTCAAAACAGAGAAACCAGTGGATACAATTGAATTTTTCAAACTTTCAGATACTAAAAATGTTGCTTTGTGATTTGGTCTCACAGTACTGACCACAACGTCTCCTTCTTGAATAACACGTCTTGCTCGACTGGGCGCATCAATAAATGAGTATTTTTTGGGTCTATCTACAAAACCAGGGAAGCTTACTGAGGATATATCTATATATTGGATCATTTGGTTTCTAGGTGTTTTATGACTTAACAGTTTACTATTAATATAAGATATATCTTTTAAACGAACTCGGTTATAGCCTGTAGGTAAGTTATCCTCTCGATCAAATGTAGTAAACTTATCAACTAATCGTTGAAAAAATCTTAGTGCTGAATCTTCAGTATCACTAGCAGATTTAATAACCTGCTCAATTTTAGTAAGAGTATTTAAGAAGTTAACTTGCAAATTAATACTAGGAATAACAAAACGTTGCTGACTTAACACTTTCCATTTTATTGTTGGAGATAATGATCCTTCTGATATTTCTACTGCACGGTTCATAAAAGTATCAGATTGCATAAAGAATGGTAAAAACTCAGGAATGACATTTTCAGGGTTTGCTTCCAGCACCATAGCATGCGCTGAACATATACAATCCCAATCAGCAACCGCGACCTTACGCTGATAAGCACGACGCTTACCAAAAATGATCTGACCTTTTTTCACTAAAAGTTTTTGCCCTTCAACGTCGCTTGGTACGCCATGTCGTTTAATTTTTAAACTATCAGGGTCTAAATGCTCTAAGCCAACATAGATTTCAAGATCAGTTTCGCTTGGTTCGACTCGTTTAGAAATATGCTTAGCAATATCCCCAAACTTAACCATCTGCCAACCTTTAGGAATTTGTTGTTCAGTCATTTACTGCTCCACCTTACCTTCAATGCCATATCCAAGTTCTGCTAGGTTTTTGAATAAATTATTAGTTTGTTTTTTTAATTGCATACGGCTAACTTTCCACGCCTCTATAGCGTGTTCAATATCATACGCTTCGCCATTATTTTTCGCTTGTACATAAAGTGGAATCGACAAGTTGTATAGATTGCCTTTAATAGTACCGATATCAACTAACGTAGCTATATCATTTTGTCTTTCTGGTGAAGAATAAGCCTCACATAGTGTGGATAGATTATCATCTGATAAACGACTATGAGCGCGTTCTCGAGTGATATGCTCAACGCCGTTGATAAATAATATTTTATTTTTACGTTCACTTGGCTTATTACAATTAAGCACTACCACGCATGATTCCATAGGCGAGTTATAGAATAGGTTTGGCCCAAGGCCAATCACCGCTTCAATAATATCAGATTCAATGACCTGTTTACGGATGCTTTGTTCAGAATCGCGAAATAAAACGCCGTGTGGCCAGAGCATCGCTGCTCGACCAGTATCTGGCTTTAGGCTTTTGATAATATGGGTATAAAATGCGTAGTCTGCACAGCCTTGTGGTGGTATACCATACAGATTGCGCCCATATGGATCAGCTGCAAACTTATCACGGTTCCATTTTTTGATAGAGTACGGAGGATTGGCAAAAATAACATCAAACTGCTTAAGGCGATCATTTTCAATAAACTTAGGCTCTGCTAAGGTATCACCGCGCAATACATCAAACTCTTCAATGTCATGCAAGAACATATTCATTCGAGCGATAGCAGAAGTCAGCAGGTTAACTTCCTGTCCATATAAATGTACGCTTCGCCATTCTTCACCTCGTGAACGTAAATCCATTACCGCATTTAACAACATACCACCTGTACCACACGTTGGATCATAAGCTGTTTCACCCGGTTTAAGCTGCATGATCCTCGTCATCAGATGTACTACGGTTCGGTTAGTATAGAATTCTGCCGCAGTATGACCAGAATCGTCAGCAAACTTTTTAATCAGGTATTCATAAGCTCCACCAAGGTCATCCTGGGCAACAGATTTAATACCGAGAGGAATTTTACTAAAGTGCTCAATAAGATCAGCTAAAAGATGATCAGGTAATCGCTCCTTATTCGTCCATTGGGCATCTCCAAAAACACCATGCAAACGAGGGTTATTAGCCTCAATTAAACGCAGTGCATTTTGAATGGCTTCACCTATGTTTTTACTGGTATTGCGTACTTTTTCCCAACTTGCTTCTTGAGGAATATCGAAACGGTGAAATACGGACAGAGCGGCGTACTCAATATCACCTTCATGAAGCTCCAACGCTTCAGTGTATTCTTCTAAATACACGTCTGACAGACGCTTATAAAATAGTAATGGGAAGACATATTGCTTGTAATCTGATGCTTCTATTTGCCCACGTAAAAATTCCGCAGCACCCCATAGTAGATCTTCCAGTTTTTTATTGTTCATCATACTCATATTTTAAACCCTTCTTTAATTAGTAGGGCTTCTAGCTCCTCTTCTGCTTTTTCCAGAATAGCCAGTTTTTGTTGAAAATCTTTGAGTGCCTCTTCCACAGTAATCGTTTCTTCTTCAAGTGGCTTTTGTACATAACGTGCAATATTAAGATTGAAGTCATTTTCTTCAATTTCACTTAAGGACACCCAACGAGCAACACCTTCGATGTCTTGTGCTACTGGCCCTTGTTGCTGCTGACTTAAGTAAATACGATAAATTTCATCAGCTTGATCGTTGGATAAGGTATTTTGAGCTCGGCCTTTAGTATAGATTTCTTCAGCATTGATTATAAGCACATGGTTTTTATGTGCTTCTGGACGTAATTTACGAAGCACCAAAATACACGCAGGAATACCGGTTCCATAGAAAAGGTTTGAAGCGACACCAATAATGGCTTCAATTCTATCTTCTTGCAGTAATTTAGTTCGGATTGCACCTTCAGCAGCACCGCGAAATAGGACACCATGGGGTAAGACTACCGCCATGCGGCCATTGTCATTGAGTGAGGTAAACATATGCTGTACCCAAGCAAAGTCACCATTGGTTTTAGGCGCTAAACCATATTGATTGCGGCCATAAGGATCGTTTACCCATAAATCATACCCCCATTCCTTTAAACTAAATGGCGGGTTAGCGATAACGCAATCAAAGGTTTCTAAATGATCACTTTTTAAAAATTTAGGATCACGAAGTGTGTCACCACGAACAATTTCAAAATCTTCTTGTCCATGTAGGAACAAATTCATTCGTGCAATAGCCTCGGTGGTCAGATTTTTCTCCTGGCCTTTAATTTTCAATAGGCGGGGATCACCACCATTTTCTTTAACGTGGTGTATAGTTTCTAGCAACATGCCGCCTGTACCACAGGCAGGGTCGTAAACGCTTTCCTTAGCTTGTGGGTCAAGAATATTAACCATGAGACGAACTATAGTTCGCGGGGTATAGAATTCGCCAGCTTTCTTGTTTGCTTTATCTGCAAAACGTTTAATTAAGTATTCATACGCTCGGCCCATATCATCATTGCGAACGTTAGAAACACCGAGATTTATTTTATTAAAATGGTTTAATAGCGTAGATAAAAGCTCATCTGAAAGACGCTCTTTATTTGTCCAACTAGCATCGCCAAAAATGCCATGAAGCTGTGTGTTTGCAAGCTCAATGCCCCTAAATGAGTCTTTCAATGCTTGACCAATATCCTTGGTTTCTGCAAATACATCTTTCCAATGACAAGCTTCTGGAATTTGGATACGGTGAAAGATACTACTTTTTGCGAGTTCTTTATCGCAAACCTTCTTCATAGCATCATCGAATTCTTCATCGTATACATCGCAGATACGCTTGAAAAAAAGGATGGGAAAAATATAAGTTTTATAATCTGAAGCATCAATTGGGCCTGTAATTATGTGTGCCGCATGCCAGAGATGTGCTTCTAAATCTTTAAGATTTATTAATGTCATTACTTACTCTTGTTCTCTTAATATTACTAATTTTCGCATCAATGGATGCTATAATTTATCAATTTAAATTTGATAACTATCCTTTATATATTAGCTATTTTAACAAAAAAAAATTATCAACAAGCCACCTTTATGCTTACTTTATTTAAGGCGGCTCAAATTCGTAAAGATTAACCCGTTATAACAATATAAATTTATGTATACAATTCATTCTGCTTTCACTTTCCAAACCCAAAAGCCCCCACATGCCCTTCCCTATTCGCATCCAAATAATCAGCCCACCACTGCACCATCAGCCGCCTTTCCTCAATATACTCAGCCTTATGAATATAAGCAGCTTTTACTGAATTACGTTCTTGGTGGCTCATTTGCCTTTCTACCGCATCCTTCGACCATAGCCCTGACTCAATTAACGAACTACAGGCCATTGTTCTGAAACCATGCCCACACACCTCCGTTTTAGTATCATACCCCATCACACGTAATGCGTTGTTTCCATCACCATCGGTCAATTTATACGATTTATCCAAAGGCTTGGCAGCCCTGACTTTAGCATCAGTAAGAGCCATGATTTATCTCCTTGCGTTGGTACAAACTATTATCGAATCGAGAGATACCAACACACTTAAAGCAACAACATGCAACAGCAGATACTTGATGTGGGTTGATTTTAGCATAGCGAGGAAAACTAGATGGGAGAGGGAAAGCCTTGTAAATCATAAACTTTAGGCATAAAAAAAGACGCTTTTAGCGTCTGATTTTTGGTGCCGAAGGCCGGACTCGAACCGGCACACCCGAAGGCGGTTGATTTTGAATCAACTGCGTCTACCAATTTCGCCACTCCGGCACTGAAGTGTGTCTGGAAAACTTGCCCATTATACTTGCGTGAAGAACCCTCGCAACAATTATTGTTAGTTTTCAGTTTGATTGGCGAAAAAAAGTGCATTTGGGGTTTGTTGCTATCATAAAACACGGCTTAGAGGTTACATCAAGATATCTATCGTTAATGCTTTAATCATGTTGTATCGATAAATCAATTATCTTGTATCTACGTTTATTTTTTACCTTATTACTACTTTTCCTTATCTTTTTTCTTATTTTTTCTTATCTTATTTCTTTTAAAGATTACATCGTCATTATATAAATTTATTAAAACTAACTTATTTAATCGATACATCTTAATATATATAACGATAAATAAAAAAAGGATCAAAACTTGGGTTAGTGTTTTGATCCGATAGTACTGCTAAACGAGGGCTTTATTTTATTTTAATGACTATAAATTATTTTTGTAGCGTCACTGCCCTTTTCTTCCCTGGTGTGAGGAAGAAGGTAGTTATGTTTTATTAATATAATGTACTTCTTTATCTATACTACATATTATTGATATAAAGGATTTACTACTTTACTAAGATACTTCTTACTACTACATAGGAAATTACTATTTAATATAAAGGTACTTATTTACTGCGTTAATAAATGCACAACTATCTAATATAAAAGTACTTATTTACTACTTTAACCAAGGTATTGCTATCTAATATAAAGGTACTTATTTACTATTTTAACGAAGGTACTGCTATCTAATATAAAGATACTTATTTAATGCGTTAACGAAGGTACTACTATTTAATATAATGGTGTTGAAATATTACTACTAATATATAACTTATTTATTATTGAAGAGGTTGTTTTATAATATGCCTCTTATTACTTCACTCTATTATTGCTGTGATATCTTTGCTCTGTAACTCTTATATTCTCAGTCTCTCAACTTGATGAAGCTATAATAAATTTAATTTCACAATCCCACAATCATTAAATTATTACAAAATATGATACACACTTATATTATTTTTATAAAAATCCAACAACAAATCTAATTAAAACAAAATAAAGAATAATAAACCACATGTATGCAATTTAATAGATTATAACACCGTTCATTAACATATTCTTGATAAACATATCCTAACTTAATAATAAAGAAAAGCTAATAATAAGGTTAAAAATTGAGGTAAATTGAGGAAGATTGTAACTTAACGGTAATACTTCCCTCACTTTTAGAGGAGAAATATAAAGGAAATGTCTTTTTATGATGTGGTTTTTCTTCACTCTCTTTTTCTTAGAGACAATTTGACACATTTAATGCCAACTTTGTGATAACTGGCTCTTGCACTGATAGACATTCTTATTTCTGATAATATAATCAAAATTTAGTTTAAATCTGATTAGAAGGCGGTGTTATGGGCATTGTTGGCTGGATTATAACAGGCATATTTGTTGGTATTATCTTAGGTGCCGTATTAAAAATGATAAAGAAAAAATAGCGCGATAAGAAAGGCACCAAATTAAAACATAAACAATTTTATGTTGATCGCATTCCTTTCACCTCACTGACTTCTGTTGAAAGTAAAAATGAAAAAACATTTTCTAAAATATCTTATGATCCCAGTCGCTTTATTGACATTGAATGCGTGTAGCCAGCGTTCGTCATTACCACCAGCGACACAACCTTCTATGTTAAATCAACAGAACAGTGTACCTGAATTAACGCAATGGCCTACGGCATTAAGCCCTAATGTAAGCAATGCAAGAACACTGTTTGATAAATATGCCTCACAGATTTATCAAAAGAGCAATCCTCAAGGCATGGTTATTGTCATGATCAATAACTCTCAAACTTTGAATCGTTCTTTTGGGACGACAACACCTGAAAGCCGCAATGCACCATCAATGAACTCACTGATCCGTATCGCTTCTGTCACAAAGCTGATGACCAGTGAGGTAATGTTAAAGTTACAAGATGATGGAAAATTATTAGTCACCGATCCACTGCAAAAATACAGCTACTATGGTGTAGATATTCCATTAGTTAGCGCTCAATCCCCTATCCGTCTTTATCATTTAGCGAGTCACACCAGTGGTTTTCCGCGAGAACAACCGGGAGGAAAATGGGGAAGACCTGTTTTTATATGGCCAACGCATGGCGACCGCTGGAACTGGTTGAAAAAAGCGACACTGACATCTACCGCAGGCAATCAAGCGGCTTATTCAAACCTAGCTTACGATCTATTAGCGGATGCCTTGGTGAAAGCATCAGGTAAAAGTTATCCTCAACTTTTACAACAATATGTCACTCAGCCCGCAGGCATGACTAACACCACATTGACGCCAACTCCAGCGCAATGCCAACGACTATTAGTCGGATATAAACCCAGCCCATGCTCTGACACCATCGCAGCGGCCGGAAGTGGAGGTGTGTACTCAACGCCTGCCGATATGCAACGTTGGATGCAAGGCTTTTTGACTTCTCATAACGCCATGCGAAAGGCAACAGCAAGTAAAGAGCAATCTGTCTACTTTCCTCGTAATCGACTCTCTTCAATAGAAGGGATGGATGTGGCGGGTCGTGCTGATGGCGTGGGTTTAGGCTGGGTTTATATGGCTCCCGCCAATGGTGTTCCAGCAATTTACCAAAAAACAGGTGGCGGCGGTGGGTTTAATACTTATATGGCAACCATCCCTGAATTAAATATCGGTGTATTTGTGGTGATCACCCGTAAACCTAACGGCACTAAATTTAGTGAAGTAACTCAGGGGACTAATGCTCTTGTTCGTGCGCTAGCAAAAGATTTTTATCAGTGATCGCATATTCAATAGCAGTAAAAAAGCGCCTAATAAGGCGCTTTTTGTTTTTCTGGCTGATATTTACTTAGCGATTACGCTTCATCAATAACCATAAACTCAACGTTAGGAAGAGTATTCCCGGTACTAATGCGGCAATCACTGCGGGTATGCCATAAACCAAACTTAATCGTCCTGAAACTTCATTAACGATATAGAATAAGAACCCAAAAGAGATCCCCGTTAAGACTCTTAATCCCATTGGTACAGTACGTAATGGGCCAAAAATAAATGACAATGCCATTAACATCATTACCGCAACAGAGATTGGAGCAAAGATTTTTTTCCAGAAATTCAGCTCATAGTTTGCTGACTCTTGCCCACTCTGTTTTAGATATTTAACATACTGATAAAGCCCGCTGATCGATAATGCATCCGGATCTAACGCCACAACGCTTAATTTTTCTGGCGTTAGTCGTGTTGGCCATTCAAGTGATACCTGTTTTTTACCTGTGATTTTTTGTGGATCAGTTAAATCTGACTGCTCGACTTGCGTTAGCATCCACGTTTTTTTATTCACATCGTAGATTGCACTTGATGCATAACGTACCGTTTCTAGTTTTCTATCATTATTAAAATCATAGAGTGTGATGCCTTGCATCTCATTTTGGCTCTTTATTCGGTTGATATGAATAAATTGGTTGCCATCTTTAGCCCACATACCACGGTTAGTCGAAACTAAAGAGTTACCCATGATTTTTTCGGCACGATAGTTACGTGCGTATTGTTCACCTTGTGGCGCACCCCATTCACCAATCAGCACGGTTAACAGAACTAATGGAATAGCGGTTTTCATCACAGAGCCTGCAATTTGCAAGCGGGTAAATCCCGATGCTTGCATCACCACCAACTCACTGCGCGTTGCTAATGCACCTAATCCTAATAACGCGCCAAGTAATGCCGCCATAGGAAAGAAAATCTGCACATCTTTAAGGATATTTAAAATCGCGTAAATACCCGCATCGAGAGTGGTGAAATCCCCTTGCCCTACTTTACGGAGTTGATCGACAAATTTAATAATGCCGGATAATGAAACCAGCAAAAATAGTGTCATCAAAATTGACTGTAAAATAGTACGCCCGATATATCTATCTAATACACCAAACATCAGGCAACTCCTTTCTTAAAGCGAGCGCGGAATTTACGCATAGGCAAGGTATCCCAAACATTCAATAAGATAGCCAAGGCAAGATAAGCGCCATTAACACTCCACATTGCAATTAGGGGGTCCAGTTTTCCTTTTTCACCGTTAGAGTGCAATGAACTTTGCAGTAAGAAGAACACCAGATAAAGCAGCATGGCAGGTAGCATACTTAATACGCGACCTTGACGTGGGTTTACCTCACTTAAAGGTACAACCATCACCGCCATAATGATAACAGAGAAAATCAAAGTTAAGCGCCAATGGAATTCAGCGATAGACTCTGCTTCATTTGAATGCCAAAGTTCAGTCATCGTTTTTTGTTCTACGCGATTACTGCGAATGGTAGATTCACGGTGCCCGATAACAGCTTGGTAGTCATTAAAATCGGTAATACGAAAATCACGTAGCACAGCCGTACCTTCATAGCGAGTTCCCTCACTTAATACGACTATCTGATTCCCGTTAGGTAATTCTTTGGTATAGCCTTTATCTGCCACCACGACAGAAGGACGCTGATCTTGTGTTGGACGCAACTGTGCAAGAAATACATCTTGGAATTGATTCCCTTTTACACTACCAAGATAGAGCACCATATTGCGATCGCTGGACATTTTAAATTGCCCTTCCATCAATGCAGCTAAACTTGGGTTTGCTTTAGCATCCTCAAGGACTTGCTCTTGATGCACCGAAGACCAAGGAATAAGCCAAATGACATTTCCTGCGGCTAATGCGCTGGTGAGTAATGAGAGCAACAGTGCAGCTTGCACTAATGCTTTCTTACCTATTCCGCACGCATTCATGACGGTTATCTCACTTTCAACATAAAGTTTGCTGTAAGTCATCAGAAGCCCAAGAAAAAGGCTTAATGGAAGAATAAGCTGTGCCATCTCAGGAATTCCCAGCCACAGCAGAGAAATCACGAGGTTTGTAGGAATGTTACCTTCAACAGCAGCCCCTAAAATTTCAACCAGTTTCTGGCTAAAGAAGATAAGCATCAAAATAAATAAGATGGCTATCTGACTTTTAAGGGTTTCCCGAGCTAAATATCGAATTATAATCACGCTAGTTATGCCTGTGAAAACTTGTCTTTTTGCAGGAAAATCGCTAACTTCGTTGTATATCTATCATTTGTGCATCTCAGTTAGACATTCTTGCAGCCCAAATGATATCAAAACATGCTATAAACAGGTTCCCAATAAGAACAAGCTTATAAGTTAGCTAAATTAGTTGTGTTCAATTAATGCATTTAGCTTAACATAAAAAGTAAACTTTCTATGGGGTAGATTAATGCGGATCACTATTCTAAACGATACTTTCCGTTTTTGTCTTTAATATTCAGGAGAACGCATGGAGTTTAATGTAAAAAGCGGCAGCCCAGAGAAACAACGCAGCGCTTGTATTATCGTGGGGGTGTTTGAGCCTCGTCGTTTATCTCCGATCGCGGAGCAACTTGATAAAATCAGTGATGGCTATATCAGCGCCCTGTTACGCAGAGGTGAACTGGAAGGCAAAGTCGGACAGTCATTGCTGTTACATCATGTACCAAATGTTCTCTCTGAGCGCGTTTTACTCATTGGTTGCGGTAAAGAGCGTGAATTGGATGAACGCCAGTATAAACAGATTATTCAAAAAACTATTAACACACTCAATGAAACTGGCTCGATGGAAGCCGTATGCTTTCTAACTGAGTTACATGTTAAAGGTCGTAATAATTACTGGAAAGTGCGTCAAGCGGTTGAGACTGCAAAAGACTGCCTCTATACCTTTGATCAACTGAAAAGCAATAAGACAGAATTACGTCGTCCATTACGTAAAATGGTCTTTAATGTACCGACTCGTCGTGAACTACCAAGCGGTGAACGCGCAATTGCACACGGTTTAGCCATCGCATCAGGTATTAAAGCATGTAAAGATTTAGCTAACATGCCACCAAATATCTGTAATGCTGCTTATTTGGCATCTCAAGCTCGTCAATTAGCAGACTCCTCTCCAAATGTTTCTACACGCGTTATTGGCGAAGAGCAAATGAAAGAGCTAAATATGGATGCTTACCTTGCGGTAGGACAAGGCTCTCAGAATGAATCTTTAATGTCGATTATCGAGTATAAAGGCAATAAAGATCCTGACACTCACCCAATTGTGTTAGTAGGTAAAGGACTGACATTTGACTCGGGTGGTATTTCTATCAAACCTGCTGATGGCATGGATGAGATGAAATACGACATGTGTGGTGCTGCAACGGTTTATGGTGTGATGCGTGTTGTTGCTGAACTCCAGTTACCAATCAATGTCATTGGTGTACTTGCGGGTTGTGAAAACATGCCGGGTGGAAAAGCATATCGCCCAGGTGATATTTTAACAACCATGTCAGGACAAACCGTTGAAGTATTAAACACCGATGCTGAAGGTCGTTTAGTGCTGTGTGATGCGTTAACTTATGTTGAGCGCTTTGAGCCTGAATTAGTTATCGATATCGCGACATTAACAGGTGCTTGTATGGTGGCTTTAGGGCATCACTATAGCGGATTAATGTCTAATCATAATCCATTAGCTCATGAATTAATGAATGCATCAGAGCAAGCAGGTGACCGCGCTTGGCGTTTACCATTAGGCGAAGAGTTCTATGAACAAATCGAATCTAATTTTGCTGATTTAGCTAATACTGGTGGCCGTTTAGGTGGCGCAATTACTGCGGGTTGTTTCTTAGCGCGTTTTGCAACTAAATATAACTGGGCTCACTTGGATATTGCAGGCACAGCATGGCGTTCTGGTAAAGCCAAAGGTGCAACAGGCCGTCCTGTTTCTTTATTGTCTCAGTTCTTACTTAATCGCGCGGGTTTGAATAGCGACGAGTAATACCGCATAATTATCAGGGTTAAGGTATTACCCTATTATTATGGTAAATAGAGCAGACTCCAAGAAGGGTATTGCAACGCAATACCCTTCTGTTATCGGGATATCATGAAAAACGCCACGTTTTATTTAATGGAACACCCATCAATACACGATGATTTACAGGCTCATGAGTGGCTTGCCTGTCAACTTACTGCTGAACATTGGCGATTAGGCAAACGTATTTTGTTGGTTTGTGAGTCTCAAGCTCAAGCTGAATTGCTTGATGAGGCATTATGGGCAAGAGAACCTCATCAGTTTGTTCCTCATAATCTTGCAGGTGAAGGTCCTCGTTATGGCTCTCCTGTTGAATTATGTTGGCCTGGAAAACGTGGTAATGCACCTCGTGATCTCTTGATTAATTTGCAATCGCAATTCGTAGACTTTGCCACAGCTTTCCATGAAGTGATAGACTTTGTACCTATTGATGAACAATTGAAACAGTTGGCGCGTGAACGATATAAAATTTATCGTAGCGTCGGCTTTACTTTGACAATGGCTACGCCGCCAACCTATTGAATACGTAAAGAATATGGAAAATAAATCCGCACCGAAAGAGCCATCGCTCGACACAACATATAATCCAGCAGAGATTGAACAACCTCTGTATCAGCATTGGGAAAAAAATGGCTATTTCAAAGCCAATGGCGATACAACAAAAGAAAGCTTCTGTATCGTGATCCCACCGCCAAACGTCACAGGTAGCTTACATATGGGTCATGCTTTCCAGCAGACCATTATGGATACCATGATCCGTTATCAGCGCATGCAAGGTAAAAACACCTTATGGCAGTCAGGTACTGACCATGCAGGTATCGCAACCCAAATGGTTGTTGAGCGTAAAATTGCCGCTGAAGAAGGTAAAAATCGTCATGATTATGGTCGTGATGCATTTATCGACAAAATTTGGGAATGGAAAGCGGAATCAGGCGGTAATATTTCTAACCAAATGCGTCGTTTAGGTAACTCTGTTGATTGGGAACGTGAACGTTTCACAATGGATGAAGGGTTATCTAAAGCGGTTAAAGAAGCTTTTGTTCGCTTACATAAAGAAGATCTAATCTACCGTGGTAAACGCCTTGTAAACTGGGACCCTAAATTACACACAGCGATTTCTGATCTTGAAGTCGAAAACCGTGAAGTTAAAGGATCTATGTGGCATCTGCGTTATCCTTTAGCTGATGGGGCAAAAACCGCTGAAGGTAAAGATTACCTCATTGTTGCAACAACACGTCCTGAAACCATGTTAGGTGATACCGGTGTTGCTGTTAACCCAGAAGATCCACGCTATAAAGATTTAATTGGTAAAGAAATTATTCTACCAATCGTTAACCGTCGTATCCCTATTTTAGCGGATGAACACGCTGATATGGAAAAAGGTACAGGTTGCGTAAAAATCACCCCTGCTCACGACTTTAATGACTATGAAGTTGGACGTCGTCATCAATTACCAATGATTAATATCATGGACTTTGATGGCAATATCCGTGTTAGCGCAGAAGTTTTAGATACCAATGGTGTTGAGTCTGATATTTATAACACTGAAATTCCAGCAGCCTACCAAGGTATGGAACGCTTTGCTGCACGTAAAGCCATCGTCGCTGAATTTGAACGTTTAGGTTTATTAGAAGAGATCAAGCCTCACGATTTAACCGTACCTTACGGTGACCGTGGTGGCGTTGTTATCGAACCTTTATTAACAGACCAATGGTATGTTCGTGCAGCGCCTTTAGCAAAACCAGCCGTTGAAGCGGTTAAAAATGGCGATATCCAATTTGTACCAAAACAGTATGAAAATATGTACTTCTCATGGATGAATGATATCCAAGATTGGTGTATTTCTCGTCAACTGTGGTGGGGTCACCGTATCCCTGCTTGGTATGATAACCAAGGCAACGTTTATGTTGGTCGTGACGAAGAAGAAGTTCGTCGTGAAAACAATATCGCAGCCGATGTTGCATTACGCCAAGATGATGACGTACTGGATACCTGGTTCTCATCTGCACTATGGACATTCTCAACATTAGGCTGGCCTGAAAATACTGAAGCACTGAAAACATTCCATCCAACGAATGTCTTAGTCAGTGGATTCGATATTATATTCTTCTGGATCGCTCGCATGATCATGATGACCATGCACTTTATCAAAGACGAAGACGGTAAACCGCAAGTGCCATTTAATACGGTTTACATGACAGGTCTTATCCGTGATGAAGAAGGCCAGAAGATGTCAAAATCCAAAGGTAACGTACTTGATCCTCTGGATATGATTGACGGTATTTCATTAGAGAACCTGTTAGAAAAACGTACTGGTAATATGATGCAGCCACAAATGGCTGAAAAAATTGCTAAACGTACTAGCAAAGAGTTCCCAGAAGGTATTGAAGCACACGGTACAGATGCCCTGCGCTTTACCTTAGCCGCGTTAGCCTCAACGGGTCGCGATATTAACTGGGATATGAAACGTCTATCTGGTTACCGTAACTTCTGTAACAAGCTGTGGAACGCAAGCCGCTTTGTACTGATGAATACAGAAGAGCAAGATTGTGGCTACCAAGGTGGTGAGATGACATTCTCACTGGCTGACCGTTGGATCTTAGCTGAATTTAACAATACCGTTAAAGCCTATCGTGAAGCGTTAGACAACTATCGTTTCGATATCGCTGCTGGTATTTTATATGAGTTCACTTGGAACCAATTCTGTGACTGGTATCTTGAGCTATCAAAACCTGCGGTACACAAAGGTAATGATGCACAAAAACGCGCAGCACGTCATACACTGATTGAAGTATTAGAAGGCTTACTGCGCCTTGCTCATCCAATTATTCCATTTATCACAGAGACAATCTGGCAACGAGTGAAGGAAGTAAAAGGCATTGAAGGTGAAACCATCATGCTACAAGCTTTCCCTGAGTTCGATGCTGCGCTGGTGGATGAACAAGCACTTAACGATCTTGAGTGGATCAAAGAAGTTATCGTTGCGGTTCGTAACATCCGTGCTGAAATGAATATTGCTCCGGGTAAACCACTTGAAGTTATCTTACGTGGTGCCGATGACAATGCTAAACGCCGCGTTAGTGACAATATTGGTTTCTTAAAAGCAATGGGTCGTTTAGCGGATATCCGTCCATTAGCAGAAGGTGAAGAAGCGCCATTATCAGTTAATAAACTGGTTAACGGTGCAGAATTGCTGATCCCAATGGCAGGCTTTATCGATAAAGATGCAGAGCTTGCACGTTTAGATAAAGAGCTTGAAAAAGTAGAGAAAGATATCACAACTTTAGATAGCAAATTATCTAACGATGGCTTTGTTAGCCGTGCGCCAGAAGCAGTCGTAGCAAAAGAGCGTGAACGCTTAGCTACTTGCTTAAGCGCCAAAGAAAAACTGATCGCACAGAAAATCTCTATCGCTTCTTTATAAGCACAATCGCTTTAAAGACACTGAGATTAATAATAAAAACCCGTGTTTATCGCGGGTTTTTACTTAATATCATTCAGCTAAAAAATAAAACCATTTTTCACTTCATTTCTTGTTATTCTCGGTTCTATTCTCGCCAATCCGCCTTTCTCTCCCCTTATTTTCGCTTAAATTTAATCACTCACTAAAATATAACGCTAGAAATAAAGGGGATAAGTAAGCAAAGAAAAAGGGTTAACGGTTTACAAACACGCTTAATCAATTAAGATAGTTTTTGTAGCCATCCGTGCTACTTTCAATGAAGAAGTTCCTTTCCGGTGCTCTCTCAATACGTAATCAAAAAAATAATCTACTAATAAGTGAAACGATGAGTGCAACTATGACTGCAACCCAAACTATAACCTCAAATATTGTTATCCGAGCGATTGAAGAAAAAGACAACGCTGGCATTGCACGCGTTATTCGTGAAGTCTCTGCAGAGCACGGTTTAACTGCCGATAAAGGCTTTGCTGTTGCTGATCCGATTTTAGATACTCTCTATGAAGTTTATCACCAACCACGTAGCGCTTACTGGGTTGTTGAAATGGATGGAGAAGTTGTTGGCGGTGGCGGTGTCGCACCACTTGCTGGCGGTGATGGCAATACCTGTGAATTACAAAAAATGTACCTTTCATCCAAACTACGAGGCAAAGGTATTGCGAAAAAAATCGTTCTACAATCTCTTGAATTTGGTAAAGAGCAAGGCTTTAGCCGTTGCTATTTAGAAACCACAGATATCTTAAAAGCGGCTGTTGGTTTATACGAAAAACTAGGATTCGAATTTATTGATGAAGCATTAGGTAATACGGGTCATAGTGATTGTGAGATCCGTATGGTGAAGCCACTTTAAGTGTTCTTGCTGTTCCCTACGTAATACAATAAATAAAATAAGTTCGACTTTACCCGCATTTTTATGCGGGTTTTTATTATCAAAAATAGCATCTATAAACACAAATTCTATTTTTTAAAATGATATAAAAGAACTCTATTTACCCTCTATTTGTTCAAATTGATTTATAATTAGATTATTAGCTACTTATTATTTATTAATTTCTTATCTTAAATATCATTAAAATACACAAGTTGATTTCTTTATTCATTTCACTCTAGATAATTATATTTCACTTCTTAAGTTAAATATTTTTTAGCATCTTTTCTATTTTAAATTTCCTTATTTTTTAGATTGCTATTTATAGCTAATTTAATATCTTTATGCAGATAAAGTCATGCATTGGCTTTTATAACTCTAAAATTTAAAAGGAATTTTTTCATGAAAAACTTTGTTAAAATTGCACTTATTGCTTCTGTAATTACCGTAATGACTGGTTGTACTGGTAGCGTATACAATAAAGAAAAAGACTGTAACTACGACTATTTACTGCACCCAGCAGTTTCTATTTCTAAAATCATTGGCGGTTGTGGCGACACAAGCAAATAAGATTTAAGAAATAAATGTATTAATAAACTGCATTCTGACTTATTGTTGCTAAGAAAGAATGTAGTTTTTTTATTTTTTTCACCACTTTTCTCTATAACCTTGTATAAGTAGCATCAATTTTTTTCAGTATAGACTTTATCAATATTCTAATTAGAAATAGCCTTGTTTATAGTATGGTTAAGCTATTTCCTTATTATACGTCTTGTTTTTGTATTTTTATTTCTTTTTTGCATTTTATTATCTTGTAAAATTTTAGTATTTCTCAATTTTAATTATATT
>DWTR01000010.1:0-85284 GCA_018244935.1 Ardaris minthe | reverse complement strand
GCCGCTAAAATGGCCGTTGTAGGGCAGGCGATGACAAGCCTTGCACATGAGCTTAATCAGCCACTCTCTGCAATCAACACCTATCTATACAGTGCAAAACTGACTATGCAGATGGGCAAATATGATCAATTACCTGATTCTATCGAACGTATTGAAAAGCTGTGCGCGCGAATGAATCGAATAATCACGGCATTACGTAATTTCTCACGTAAATCTTCGTCTGAAATTAGCTTTGTTTCAGCGCCATTAAAGGAGCTAGTAGATAGCGCGATGGTGCTGGTGGAGTCTCGCTCTAAACGAGAGCAGTGCATTATTACCAATAATATTCCTGATGAATTAACCATTTGTGCAGACCCGACACAAATTGAACAAGTCTTGGTTAACTTATTTGTTAATGCCATGGATGCCATTGCGGGTGTTGGTGAAAGCCAAATCACAATTGATCTTTTATCTGTTGATCCTAAACGAAAATTAGTGGCGATCGCCGACAGTGGAAAAGGATTCAATTCAGACGTTTTACCAAAACTATTTACCCCATTTACAACCACAAAAGATGTGGGGCTTGGGTTAGGGTTATCCATTTGCCGTTCAATTATGCAACGGTTTGGTTATGAAATTTACTTGGCCTCTACATTAAATGGTGGCGCCATGGTTGTTTTGGAGTTTACAGATGACACAATCACACATGCCTGATATCGACGTTTTATTAATTGATGACGATGAAGATATTCTTGAATCTTATCGTCATTTACTCAATCTTGCGGGAATGGTTGCTAGAGTAACCGACTCACCAGAAAAAGCACTAAGCCTGTTAACACCAGAATGGCAGGGGGCTGTTGTGCTTGATATTTATATGCCAGCAATGAATGGCATGGAAGTATTAGAGCGGATTAAACACATTGACTCTCGTATTCCAGTTATCATGATCACAGGGCATGGCGATATACCGTTAGCCGTAGAAGCGGTAAAAAAAGGGGCTTATGATTTTATTGAAAAACCGATTAATCCACCTGTTTTCTTAGAGTTAGTGGCAAAGGCACACAAAGAGCGCCAATCTATTCTTTCTCTTAGAAATGCGGTAATAAGTACCACACAAGAGCGATTAGTGGGAGACAGTGCGCAAATCACTGCAATTAGAGAACAAGTACAACAAATCGCAGATATAGATAAAGATTTAATGATAGAAGGTGAGATGGGAACAGGGCGCCATCTTCTTGCTCAACTATTGCATGAATTAAGCCCGCATAGTGATAAAGCTATTCAAACCGTCGATTGCCAAAATTTAGCGGATATCAAACAGGTTATTGCCCAAATTGAAGCAGATGAAGTCGGAACACTGATTTTACGCTCCCCTTATGATTTGTCATCAGAAGCACAACGCTGGTTAAGTTCTTATCTGTTAGATATGGAACGTCAAGGAAAACGCCATTTTAGAACGATTGCGATTTTAGAAAATAATACTCAGCAACTGGTAACAGAAGGACGATTGATCCCTGAATTCTATTACTATTTTTCACAAATCACTTTTTCACTGCCTCCGTTAAGTGCTAGACGCCCAGATATTATTCCGTTATTTAGAGCTTTCTTACGACAAAGCGCACAGCGACTCGGTATTGCAGTACCCAAGATTGATCGTAATTACCTCGATATTTTAAAACGTTACGATTGGCCGGGTAATATTCGTGAGTTACGAAATGTTGCTGAATTATATGCGGTAGGCATTGTGAAAATGGTTGATAGTGAACAACATCGAGCCATTATTCCACCTGAAGGCCCTTTGGATAATCTTGTGGATGAATATGAACGTCGATTAATTGAAGATGCGTTATATTTATTTGCGGGACGTGTGAGTGATGTGGCGGATTATTTAGGTATTCCACGTAAAAAGCTGTATTTACGCATGAAAAAGCATGATCTCGATAAAGATAGCTATAAACCAAAAGTGTGATTTATCCGCTATTTAATAACAAAGAAGCGCCATACAGGCGCTCTTTCAGCATTTTTTTAAGCCACCCGCATTGAACTATCTTGCTGCTAAAGTCACAAAATCACCTGACCATTTACTGGTAAATTCAATACGCAATGTCCCCTCCCATAAGCCTTCTGGTAAGGATGTTGTCGGTTGTGTGCCATTTATGACATTAAAGAGAAATGCGCTTTGAAGGCTTTTTAGCTCACTTTTTTCTGAGTCTTTATTGTCAACCACCAGCCCTGTGTGTATTCCTTTTTGGTTATCAAGAATAACGGTTTCTTGATGACTTGATAATGTTTTGCCGTTCCAGTCGGTTTTTACCGTCAATACTGAATTATCAGCAGAATTTCTAAGCTCATTATTAATCACTTTTGACGTCAATTTAAAATCAGTAGCACCTTCAATATCTTTCACGGTGATATCAAATGCTCCATTTTGCTGATTAAAATGATGATGCTCTGTAAATTCAAAATGCAGTGCATTTAAAGGGGTTACACCTAATTCACTTTGTGGTTTTTTTACTGCTGTGGCATGCCAATTTGTCACGGTTTGTATTGAGGTTGTGCTGTTTGCATAAGTTGCAGTCGTAGTAAAAGAGGCAAGTAATAAGCCTAATAATAAACGGTTTTTTTTCATTGTTTATTCCTACATCATTAAATAGAGACTAATAGCAATATCGGCTGAAAATTCTTTTTCATAAATTAATAAATAACATTGTTATGTTCTTAAAAAGAATAATCATTAGAGAAACTATCAAATAAATAGAAGAAATATTTTATTTAAAATGATTAGAAAAAGTAGGAATAAAATGTAATAAAGTTAACTTTAGTGTTAATAATATAAAATCATTTATTATCAGTGGATTATAAATGTGAGGTGGTCTTTTTATTAGGGCTAATTAAAAGTGTAATTTTGTAAGTATGACAGAATATAAATTAATTTAATTAACTATGTATTTATAAAAATTATGTATTTATAAAAATTATATATTTAGTGAGGTTACATTTTCTTTCAAATGAGAGGAAATCTAAGAAGGGTTACAAATTAGGTAGGATTACTTATTTTATAATAAAAAGGTAGCGGATTAGGCTACCTTTATTTTTTTAATCAGTATTTGGGTTAGCTTTTAGAGCAATTATTCTCTAACCCAATATAACGGTCAAAAGCAATAATAAACTGTTTATGTTCTTGCTTTAACCAAGGGTGTTGATAACTTTCGCCGGGCAATAGTTGTAATATTTTGGCGCTTTCTTCATCAGAATCGCACTTATCATTTAATAGTAAACGAAAATAAGTATTGCCCGTGTTTTTGATAGTACCGGCAATATTATTATGATCATAAGCGAATTTCATTTCGCGAGGACGAATAACCATTACCGTATTTAACCCAACAGTAGGAACAACTAAAGGCTGTTTACTGTTTTCTTTATAAGGTACTAAGTTAACTGGAGTTTCTTCAATAATAATGCGGTAATAACGCTCTTTATCGTCTTTAGCACCTTTATAAAATAATTTAAAAAATTCATGTTCGTTCGGTAATAATACTTTTTGCAAAGGGGTATAAAGTATTTCTCCATCGTCTATGGGAAGTTGTTTTTCATCTTTTTCTTTTCCTCCCGGTTTTTCGATTTTATACACATGAATTTTATAAAGATTAGTTCGGTCTGTATTATTAAGATAAGTGCGAGAAAAAAAGGTTTTATCAGACTCAAGAGTAAACACTTCCGAACCCACATAAAGTGCATGGGCTGAAAATGTTAATCCTGAAAGGGTTAATATGCTGATAAATTTTAATATTCTTTTCATACTATCTCTTTAAATTGACTTTTTAATAATCCGCCTTGGCTGATTATTAGTGAACATCTGTACCAGACCATTCAGCAAATACATTGACATAACCGCTAGCTTCTACCACACCAATCCAGTCTTCCCCTTCCATTGAGAAAAGAGACGTACCTTCATTCATTGGGAATGTCAGTTGTAAATCTGTACGGTAAAAGTAACCTTCTAGCTGATATGGATAAGGCCATGTGGTTTGTGTCCATAAGGCTTCTTTAATGGAAATAGGCACATTATCGCAAGCAGTACGAGTTTTTACTTTTGAACCTCGTTGATCGGTATAAGTCAGATAAGCTGAAAAAGGGACATTAATTTTTTTATCTTTAGAACTAAATAAGCAGTAAGACTGACCTCTTAATGTAATTTGAGGTCCTTCAACCGCAGCAGTAATTTTATTGGCTTGGCGAAATGCGCTGGTGGTAACGATATAGTCAAAAGTGAGTGGAGGCTCTTTATCACCGACTTTTCCTTCACGGTAGGGTTTATTAATCATCTCTTTAGAGACAATACTAATGCCATAATCGCGGGGTTTGATAATTAAAGTATTGGAAGGAGTAAATTCGTAATAGCCTGATTGTGATAGATTTTTATTATCGATTAGAAAGGTAAATAACTCTTGGCTTTTAGACAAATCGACTTTTCTATCAATAATATCTTTTAAAAAAGCTTTCCCCATAAAGAGATAAATTTCGCCATTTCCACTATGGATAATTTTCTCCATATCAGCACCGCTCTTACCAACCACCCAATAGTTATCACCATCACCAATCATAAGAGCTTTATTAGCCGTAGAGTTTAGATTACCCAAAATAGGATTAAGTTTTAGAATGATATCTATGTTAAATTTTTTATCAATTTCTCCTTTGAAATCATAGTCAACAAGAGCGCACATAATACCTTCTTGTTTACCTATCACTGTGTTTTCGCAAAATTTTGAACCAAGCCCTAATATGGCATTACCATTACTATCAACAAAAATTTCCTGAAGTGCATTTGTTGATTTTAATGTCATGTGCCCTGTTTTTGTAACATGAAATATATGATTATTGGTTTTTCCATTAATTGATTGACAAGTTTGTCCTAACTTAGGGTCGTAGTCTTTTTTGGTATAACAGAAAAAATAATCAAGGGTTTGTGTTGTACCTATCGAAAGTTGCTTTATAAAGTGGTACATAGAATCAGAGAATATGCCTCTAGCTGTTCCGGCTCCTCCCGATGTTGTTGTTATTGGAATATGGTAAGCCCCATTATCTAAAATATAGTCAGCTTTAAGCATCCCATCTTTAGGGCAAGCTGTTGCATTTCGCATACAACGCTGACCAACAAATGGTGATCTAATTGGCGAATTCTCTAACCATATATCAAGATAATCATTTGTACCTGGTCCTCCGGTATAACCCATGTATCCTAAGCTATCCTGTTGATCTAAGCTGTACTTTGTAAAAACATTAGCGCCACTAAAACGGGGGGTTGCTGTAGGAGGAGCAATGAAATACTCATTATCTATATTATTTTCAATAAAAATGATCGGAAAATTAAACTCTGAAGCTTTACAAAAGAACGTAGCAAATAAAAGTAGAATACTAAGTGAGCTTTTTTTTAACATAACAATAAGTTCCTAATTTCGGTTTGCCAAAGTAGTCTGTGGATCACAAATCACATCACCCACCCATAGCACACCGCGTGCAGATGATAGATCCAATTCAGCTTCACAAATTTGTTTATCATCTTGTTGTAATGAAATCACTGGATAACGTTTATCGACATCCATCGCAAATTGACCTTGATGGTCGGTTTGTGTGCGACCGATATGGTTACGTACCTGCGCACTGGCTAACAGTGTGCCATCAGGCGATTTCATTCGACCAAACACAGTTACCATCTGTTTTAACTCAGGCTGATGCACCGCAACGTTACCCGGATAAAGCACCACGTTTTTCACGCGACCAGAAGCAATATCAAAGCTATCTTCACTGTTTTTATCATTGAGTAATTCGACCTTATAAGTGCCGTAAGGAGAGAGCGGAATAAAGTTATTACCACCAGATAATACAAAGCGCTGACCATTAACGTTGGCAGCAATTTGACCTTCACCGTTAATTCCTGTTTTCACAATCACCCCAGACGTTTCTTGTTTACCACTGGCGGAGAAATTCATATCGCTATAAGCCAATGAACCTCGAGCCGTTAATGTGGTATTTAAACGATCATTATTAGGGCGGCTCATACTTAACGTACCGGTACTGTATTTGGTATCGAACATACCGTAACCACTAACAGAGAAATCGCTGTCAGTACCGTCTTTATCATGTAACAGTGTTGATACGGATAAGCCTGCATTACTAATTGCTGAGTTTTCAAAGCTTTTCGATGCTGAAAGCTCACCACGGACGTTACCATTACTGGAAGAGACACCGGCACTTAACCATGTGGCTAATGGCAATGAGAAATCCAGTGTGACGTATTTTTCGTTAGTGCTATTTTGATTATCGTAGTGATAGCGTTGGATACCGGTACGCAAACTCATACTGCCGTAACGCCCGTTATAGAGCGTGGTCGAATATTCAAAGTTATTCGATTTATTTTTATCGCGTAAGTCTTTGGTGTAGGAATAGGTAAGGGAGCCTGCATATTCCCAAAATTGGGTGAAGTTCAGTGTCGTACCAAAAGAGTAGTTATCAGAGTCATACATAGGGAAGTCATCTTTGATATTTCCTTTCTCTTTATTCACCCAAAGTGAACCAAACCCTTTCGGTAATGAGTAAGATGCCGTGATGATATTACGATCACTGCCATCGTTAGCAAAAAGCGACTGCCAACTGGTAGAGATATTTTCGCTAAGTTGTAAATTGGCATTAGTTTCAAGTATCGCTAAATCATCAAATGCATAGGTTGAGGCTTGTAAATTTAATCCTGAGAAAACCCCTAAAGTAACTGTTCCTGCGCCCCCAGCAAGCCATGTGTTATCGGAGTTTGATGTTCTATATTCATTATCTCTATTTCTAATACGTTTTTTATAATCAACATAGCCTGAGAAGATTTCCCAACGAAACTCATTAAGTGTGGCTCCGCGCATATTGAAGGTTTTATTGACAGTCTGAGTCTGTTTTGAGCGTGCTTTACCATCAATCACTACTTCAACTTCAACTTGATAAATACCAAAAGGCAGGGGAGCAGTATCAACCTCGAAACTCCCCATCGGAAAACTTTGAATACTTAATAATTTACCTTCACGATAAATACGCACTTCGCCCGCACTAGGTAAGAAGACAGTAATAGGGGTTAGTGAGAGTTGTGAATGATTCACTTTAGAAGATGAGTTGTTACCGTAAGTGATCCCGTAAACCTTGCTGCTGTTAAGTGCTGACATTGAGGCAATGGATTGTAAATTCCATGTATTTAAGAGACCAAAAGCGACACGACGGCCATTAAAATCACGTTCAAACATGGCACGATAAAAGTCAAAGGTTTGTTCAGTCGTTCCCAGCCCGTAGGCTGTTGCACTTAGGTTTAGGTGGTTCTCTGCGAAGCCGATAACACTATCAACAGAAAAATAGCTATTGGTATTGTCTTTCTGGCTTTTTATCTGATTATTATAAATACCCAAATCGTAGGTTGTTACCGCCGATATATTTCTAACTGTTGAATTCCCCAGCATTTCAGTACGGGCTTGAACTTGGGTTGCAAGCCCTGATTCACTGACATCCAGTGTCATAATAAAGGAATTTAAATCAAAGACTAAGCTTGCATCAGGTGAAAGTGTGACTCTGCCTTGTTGCTCAATAAGGGTGTCTTTTAATTCACTTAATGATCCAATTACTTTTTCATTAATAGAAGCAACGTGTGGATCATTATTATCATAGGTTGGTGTGATTGAACTGATAACCAGTTGATTATCTTTAAGTACGACCAGTGCATCTGCAATTTTATTACGGTTTTGTTCATCTAATACTGATTGATTAGAAAGGTTATAGCGCAGATAAACAGGGATCGTCATCCCTTCTTCTAATGCAGTGGCAAAGACACTAGGAATAATATAATTACCAATCTTTAAACTGGTTGGTTGGCTATATGTATTCTCGGACAATAGGAACATAGCAATGCCTAGTGCCACCACTGATTTTCGCACAAGGAATCCTTATTAGATTAATTTATAATAATAAAATCATCGTTATGCCAAACACCGACAGTTGATTTTTTACTAGAGACGTCAACTTGTTTTAATTTCACACCTAAGCCGGGCATAACGTAATAGCGTTCACTACAACGATTATTTTCATTTTTGGTCACGGCATCAGGCATACAATCACCCGTTGCAACGGTACGGAATGAACTATTGCCTGTGTTATAAACAATGCGAGCGCTTTGATCGAAGCGGTAACGAAAGTCTTCCTGACGAGGTGCAACGACTAAAATCGTGCTTATCATTGCGGATGTTGTTGCGGTCGCTGCTTTTTGACTTTGTGTTGCTCCTGTTTCTGTAACAGGATCATCACGCCAAACTAAGCGGTAATAGCGCTCTTGATTATCTGATGGTCCTTTATAGAAAATTTTGAAATTCTCTTTTGTTTTACCGGGTAAAATTAAGTTTGCTGGTGAGATTAAAATTTCATTATTGGTTAAAGGGAGTACCTTTCCATCTTCTAAAGGGGAGGAAATGCGCTCAATAGATAAACCCACTAAACGAGCCTGATCGACGTTATTTTCAATTTCTTTGGCAAGAATAGTTTGATCTGATGCCATCATTTCTGTAATGGGACCTACGTGAATGGCTGTGGCAAAATGGCTATAAAGAAATAAAGGGCTTAAACAAGCCAGTATTATTTTTTTCATCACAGATCCTTGAGGGAGAGCGAAAATTCGCTCATCCCTTATTGCATAAACAAAGTATGTTTTAAGATGGGCAAATCTCTTATTGGAAGTCGCCTTCCCAAGTTGCAGTAAACTGAACTTTAACGTCACCATCCCAGTAACCGTCTGCTAAATCAGAGAATTTAGCATCAGCACCAGCTTGTTTTGCAGAAGCGATATTGAAAGTGAATTGACCTTGGCCACTTACACGTTCTTTACCGTTGTAAGCGCCAGCTTGAGCTAAGAAATCAAGACCCGCAGTTGTACCCGCTGCAACGTCAACCATAGTGGTATCTGTTGAGTTAGATAATGCAACGCCATTCCATTTAACGCCGACTGTTAATTCGCTATCATCAGCAGCACGAGTTAATTTGTCAGTAACGATTTTAGAAGTCAGTTTAAAGTCAGTTGCTTGTTCTTGACCTTGGATAGTGATGTCGAATGCACCATCTTGAGTATTAAAGCCTTTAAGCCCTTCAGCATAGTTAAATACTAAAGATTTTAATGGGGTAACAACTAACATACTTTTAGTGTCTTTAATTGCTTTGGCATCCCATGAAGCAACAGCGTTTGCTTTACGAGTGTCTGCTTGAGCAAGGGTAGTTGCACCCATAATAGCAACAGCAAGAACCGCCAATGTCAGCTTTTTCATACTATATCCTTTATTGATTATCTATATTAGATTGCTTCTTTATCTTTCTATTAAAGAAAGAAGTTTTATGCGTTTATCCATTTTTTGAATAAAAGAGTCCTTCTTTAAAATGCATTATTCAAATAAATGCTATTTTAAAGAAAATATCTTTATGGCTTTTTATTAATCAATAAAATATTGTCTTACTATTTTTAGGTATAATTAGCCCTAAATCGCTATTTGGATAAATAGCCATTTGAATAAGATTAATTTTTTATTGTTAATTATTTGTGGTGTTTTTTATATTAAATAAATGGTTTCTAACTCCGTGTTTTATATCTGAATACTTATTATGTGAGTTAATTTAGACAACAAGCTAGTATAAGTTGATAAGAAAATTCTTATAGCATTTATTGTTTAAAAAACAAAAGTTAAAATATATTTATATATTTCTTTGTGTTTCTGTATATTTCACTCGGATAAAGAGTATGGCAATTTTAAATATAAGGTTTATTTATTATTTTCTTTTGTTGCCATTATATTTAATATTTTATATTAGGCTCGTTTTATCTTTTGTTTTATTTTAAATCGTAAAAAGAAGATTATTTTTATTTTTTACACTTAAATTATTTTTATAGTGGTTTAAAATTCTATTTATATAATGATATGCGGTATTTACGCCTTTTGCGAGTCAAAATAGTGAGTTATTTTAACTTTGTTTTTATTAAAATCGTATTAAGAGTTAAATATAAAAAATAAAGTGTCTTTATTTGATTGTCATAATAGTATTTTTAATATGAAGGTTAGTTTTTATTTTTTATAAAATAGCTAAAATAAAATAACAAAGTAAAAAAATAGTTACTAAATGTTATTGTCTCTCTTATGGTGAATATTGTTTTTATTTAAGTTAAAAGGGGTTTTATTCTATAATTGACTATATTAAAAAGAGTGCTCATTAAAAGAGTCTCATATTTACTTTGTCTCTATAATTTATTTTTTAGTCATTATTAATAATTAATTAATGATATTGAAATATATCGTCATAATTAGATTGTCTAATTTTTAATTAAATGAGGGAATATAATTTAATTTCTCAATTAAGATGAATCCTAAGTGTTATTGTATATATATTGGGTTTATCGTGTCAGCAAAAATGAATACACTAAATAACTATCACTTTGTGTTATAAAAATCTAGTAAACTTTGTTTGTTTGGTTTTTTTTATTCGATTTACTCAATTTAAGTGTTAATGATGGTGCCTTTCTTCTTTACTAAGTAATAATATCTAATCCATATATTATTTTAGTTTAAAATACTTTAATTGCTCATTTAAAGAATTATTTCAATTGATAACTATCCTTCAGTTTTACTAATAATATCCTTTTCTGACTTTTGACTTAATTTACACCTTTTGCGAGTATTTCATTGCAAAATAAGTAAAGAAACATAATTTAAATCTGTTTTTTTGCTTTAAATTTTGACTCTTACTTTCTGATTAAAGTTTATTACTTATTTATATGTCTAATTAAGATGTTTTTATTAATTAAGGAACTTAATTTCTAAAATATTTAAAAGTGACGTT
Organism: Ardaris minthe; assembly: GCA_018244935.1. Classification (NCBI taxonomy): domain Eukaryota; kingdom Metazoa; phylum Arthropoda; class Insecta; order Lepidoptera; family Hesperiidae; genus Ardaris; species Ardaris minthe. The sequence continues at coordinate 74,409 of DWTR01000010.1, read as the reverse complement.
TAAAAAAGTTAATGCGATTAATTTATTCCATAAATTAATTTTAATATGAATGCACAAAGGACGCATTCGTAGGATATCCCCTATCTTGGTTTTATAAATCAATATCAATGGATCTGTGAATTTTAAATTGTAGCAAGGCGGTGAGGTTTTATTACCTATCGCTTATTTAGTCAGAAACCAAGAAATATCAATATCTTTATGTGTATAAAGGAAATGTTATGAAATTTACTAAATTAGCTTTAGGTGTTGCGTTATCTTTAGTTGTTGCTGCTCCAAGCTTTGCAGCAGATCCAGCGGAAAGCCGTGAAGGTAAAGTACGTTTTACGGGCTTTATCAATGATGTTCCATGTTCAATCGATGATAAAAGTTTAGATCAAACTGTTAAGTTTGGTGAAATCGCATTGCATGAACTGACCAGCAATAAATTCCGTTCAGATAGCGAAAACTTCGATATTATCCTGAAAAACTGCTCAACTGAAACTTACAAAACTGCAAAAGTATCATTCACTGGTGCAACTGTAAGTGGTTTTGACGGTTATACCGGCGAATTACTGGGCTTAGGTGGCAAAGTACAAAACGCAGGTATTGTTATCACTGACCGTGGTAATAATCCAATTACTTTTGGCCAAGGCTTCCCAGTAGCAGGCCACGCTTTAAATAATGGCGATGGCTCTGTTACTACTCTGCAATTTTCAGCTTATGTGAAAGGTAATGAAGCAGATGATAAGAAAGCAACAACGGGTTCTTTCGACACAGTAGCTAACTTCAAAGTTATTTACGAATAATTGTTGTTTTTTTATTTAATAAGATGTGTGGCGTCTAGGCGCCATGCATCTCATTAAGATTATCTTCTGTTAATAATGCTGAGGATGGCATAGCAAAATGAAAAGCATGAAAATAAATACGATCACAAAAGTAATGCTTTTATTCTTTGTTCCTTTTTCGTTGCCTGTTTTTGCAGAAGAAGCCGTCGATTTTAATACCGATTTCTTAACAGATAAGGGTATTGAAAATACCGATTTTACTAAATTCTCTTACGCAAACTATATTCAGCCGGGCACTCATTTACTGGCGACCGACGTTAATAAACAAAGAGTAAGAAACGAAGAACCTACTTTATTTTTCGCCCCAGATTACAACGCAGAATTATCTATTCCTTGTATCACCCCAGAGGTTTATCCCCTTTTAGGTTTAAAATCTGAATGGGAAAAAAAAGTCACTTGGTTAACAACAAATAATACCCAGTGCCTTGATTTTCGTTCAGTGCCAAATATGAATGCTGTGGGTGATCTCTACACCGGTATTTTAAATGTTAGTATTCCTCAGGCTTTTATGGAATATCAAGATCCTAGTTGGGATCCCCCGTCACGTTGGGATGATGGTATTGCGGGGTTCTTTCTTGATTACAATATGAGTAATCGCCTTATTCGATATGAAAACAACGGCAAAGGAACCGAAACCGGAACCAATATTAATGGTGTAATGGGCATTAATATGGGAGCTTGGCGTTTTCGTTCAGATTGGCAAGCCTCTGGTGGTAATTTAAATAGCAACGATAAATCATGGCGTTGGAATCAGCTTTATCTTTTTCGTGCCATTCGCTCTTTAGGTGCAAAATTAACGTTAGGTGAACAATATCTCTCATCAGAGCTTTTTGATAGCTTCCGTTATCTTGGTGCTTCATTAGAGAGTGATAACGCAATGATCCCACCGCGTTTACAGGGGTATGCACCTGAAATTGCAGGGGTTGCAAGAACTAATGCCACGGTTATTGTGCGCCAAGATGGCCGTATTGTTTATCAAAATGAAGTCAGCCCTGGGCCGTTTCGAATTCAAGACGTCAATACATTTGGGGGCGGTACTTTAGATGTTGCTATTGAAGAACAAGATGGTTCTGTTCAAACATTTAAAGTAGAAACATCACGTTTAGGAACACTAACAAGACCGGGACAGTTTTTATATAAGTTGGTGATGGGTAAGCCAACTAAAAATGAACATGACACTGAAGGCCCAGCATTTTCATTAGGCTCTTTCTCATGGGGGGCTGCGAATAACACCACAATTTATGGCGGGTTATTAGCCTCAACAGAATATCAAAACATTGCGTTAGGTTTAGGGCAAGACTTAGCTCCATTTGGGGTGCTTTCCTTTAATATTTCAGCTTCACGCGCTGAGATGGGCAGTAACTTTGATGATAAAACGTTATCAGGAACCTCTTATAACGTTACTTATTCAAAGCAATTCGATGAAATAAATAGTCAGATTACCTTTGCGGGCTATCGCTTCTCTCAACGTGACTATTTAAGTATGACTCAGTTCTTAGATGGTCGTTATCGTGGGCTTCATATCGACAGTGGTAAAGAACTCTATACCGCAATCTTTGGTACGGCTTTTCCTGATTACAATATCAATACGTATTTAAACTATTCTCGCCAAACCTATTGGAATCGACCTTCAACTGATAACTACAGTTTTACGGTTTCCAGCTATTTTGATTGGGCTAGTTTTAAAAATCTATCTATTAACTTATCTGCTTATAAAGTGGAATCAAGCCATAACAATGACGAAGGTGTTTATGTGTCATTGGGTGTACCGCTAGAGCGTAATGACGCCAATATTAGTTATTCGGGATCGTTTAATCGTCATAATACTAGCAATACCGTTAACTATTATGAGCGGCTGAATGAAAGAAGTACCTATAACTTATCTGCGGGTACTTGGGATAGCGATAAAGTTAACCTTTCAGGTTTCTATAATTATGACGGTAATTTAACAAAACTGACGACAAGTGGAACTTATACCCAAAATAACCAAAGTGCATTATCGATGCAATTAATGGGGGGAATAACACTTACTCCAGAAGGTGGTGCATTCCACCGAGTCACTTCAATGGGAAATTCCCGCATATTGGTTGATACCAATAATGTTCAAGATATTCCGATTAAAACAGGTTTAACGCCAATTGAAACCAACCGACATGGCAAAGCAGTTTTAATGGGGGTGCAAAACTACTCTCGTAGCAATATCACCATCGATATTAATAATCTTCCGGAAAAAGCGGATGCCGTTCAATCGTCACAATATGCCACCTTAACCGAAGGGGCGATTGGTTATCGTAAATTCCATGTGATTGAAGGTGAGAAAGTGTTGGCGGTGATCACGATGGCTGATAAGAAACATCCTCCTTTTGGTGCCAGTGTTTATAACAAAGATAAATTAGAAGTTGGCATTATTTCAGATGACGGTTTTGTTTATTTATCCGGTGTAAAAGCGGGTGAAACTTTAGATCTTGTTTGGAATGGTGAAACTTGCCAATTCCAATTACCTCAGGTGCTAGAAAATAATTTAAGCAACATGTTGTTGCTTCCTTGTAAGTAATTAAATTTAAGTCAACGGTGAATGAAATGAAATATATCAACATAAGAACATTGAGCGCTATCGTTACACTTTGCCTTTTTTCTCAATCCGCTTATGCCGCTATCGCCTTAGATAGAACGCGTGTTTTATATAATGAAGGTGAGCGTTCAGTCAGTATGGTTTTAGAAAATGAAAATGAATCTAAACCCTATTTAGCACAATCTTGGCTTGAGAATAGTAAAGATGAAAAAATTAATTCTCCTTTTGTGGTAACACCGCCAGTTCAACGTATAGAAGCGGGTAATAAAAGCCAAATTAAAATCCAGGCATTACCAGCAACCAATATGTTGCCTACAGACAGAGAAAGTATTTATTACCTTAATGTTCGTGAAATTCCTCCTCGCAGTGATTCTCCCAATGTGTTGCAAATTGCATTGCAGACAAAAATTAAAGTGTTTTATCGACCAAAAAGCATTGTCGCACCTAGCCGTTTAGAGGCTAATCCAATGGAAAAAGACATTGTGATTGAAAAACAGGGGAGTCATTACAATGTAAAAAACCCTTCACCTTATTATCTGACTATCACCAAAGTGAGAAAAAATAATACGGAGGTTAATGGTTTTGAAGCCGTGATGATTGAGCCGTTTGGCCAACGTCCATTAGGGGCAAAAGTGGGTGATTTAGGTGTGGCTCCTTCCATTGAATACCTAAATGATTTCGGTGGATTAGTTGAATTAGCATTCCAGTGTCGTGGAGATATTTGTTCAGCAAATATCAAAGATAAGAAGGCGTAATATTATGCTTATATTCCGAGGTGTAATACTTTTTCTTTGTATGAGTTTTCTCGCTCCTTCTGTATGGGCAGTTTCTGGTTTTTTAAGATTGACAGTGAGCGGGAGTGTGGAGTCACGTCCTTGTAAGATTAACGATGGTAAACCTATCGAAGTGAACTTTAATGATGTGATGACCACAAGAATAGAAAACGAAAATTATAAACAAAAAATGGATTACACCTTGGATTGTAAAACAGCAGGTGATCCAAGTATGTCATTGAAATTTACGGGCGACGGTGCTGGATTTGATACGCGTTATTTAAAAACAAGCGTGACAGATTTAGGCGTGTTATTTAAAACCGCTGATACCAATGTTTATATGACAGAACCGTTTAAGTTTAACTATCAAACTCGACCGGAGCTTTATGCGGTACTGGTGAAAAAAAGTGGCGTCATACTACCAACTGGCTCCTTTACTGCGACTGCAACTATGCAGGTTTATTACAACTAACAGAGGAATAAACAACATGCGTTATTATCCATTCCTCATTATGTTATTTTTATTTTCTGTATTTTCTTCATCCAGTTTGGCAAAAGATAATGAAACACAAGTACTGATTAAAGGTAATTTATTAACACCACCTCCTTGTAAAGTGAATGATGGCAATATGATTGAGGTGAATTTTGGTCCTGTGGCGATAAAAACGATTAAAGGCTATGACCAAAAAAGAGAAATTAATTACCAAATTACTTGTGAAGAAAATTTAAATAACTGGAATATGTATTTATCGATTGATGGTAATAAAAGTAGCTTCGATCCTAATGGGCTGAGAACCAATATTAATGAATTAACCGTAAAATTTATGATGGGTGATTCCATTATTGATTTAAATAAAAAATATTCGGTTAATTTGAATAACCCTGAAAAAATTTGGGCCGTATTGGTGAAAAAAGAAAATAGTGAACTGGTACCGGGTAATTTCACCGCGGGCGGCACCTTGTTTGTGGAGTACCAATAATGAATAAATCAATGTTATCTGGTTGTATTATTGGTAGTTGTTTATTGTTTTCATCTTCTGTCTTTGCGGCTGAAAATCTTAATATTTTTGGTTCATTAATTATCGCACCTTGCAAAGTTTTACCTGAGCACTCTCAGGTTGATGTGGTATTTGATGAAATTCGCTTGGATGATATTTATAAAAGTTATTTTGAATTCGAGAAAAAGGATTTCAAAATTATTTTATCAGAGTGCGATATCTCTATTGCCAAGCAAGTGAAAATCAAATTTGAAGGGGCAACGCATAATGAACTTGCCGGATTATTAGCATTAGACGATAGCGCTAATAATCCTGATTTAGGAATAAAAATTACGACTAAAGAGGGTATCCCTATTAAATTAGGGGATTACACGGGTTTATATAATATTCCTAATAATGGCATTTTTGAGCTTAATTTTATTGCTTATTTGCAAGCGACAGCAAAAGCGATCGCAGATAAATCAATTAAACCGGGGCATTTTTCTGCTACTGCCGTGTTTTCTTTGAAATATGAGTAAAAGATAATGAAAAAAATACAGCAAATTTTAAAGTTATTAATTGTACTATGCAGTTTTTCACTATTTAGCGTACAAGCGGGTTATTTTACTTATATTACTAAATCCGGTCCCTCTCCAGAAATTAAAGGGAATATTCGTTATGACTATGTATTGGAATATTGGACAGAGATGGGATTTACGCCAAACCCTTGTAAAAGTTTAGGTTTGAGTGGGCGATGCTATATTCAATTAAATCACTTCCACTCAAAACCTAATAAGGGAGGAACGGGTACTGAGCATCGGGCAAGATGGCGGTGCGATGTAGATTTACAACATTTAAGCTCTATGGCTGAAATACGCGATGTGGCTGTGAATCAATGTGGGCTGACTTTCCCTTATGTGAATTATAGTACCCATGCTGGATCTGTTACTGTTGATGAATGTATTGCTTTTTTTATGACGAGTAGCCCAACGGGAGGAAGCGGAAGAATGGTTCCGGGGGGCGTATGTGGTATTGCTCCACCGCCTGAAGGTAAATGTGCATTTGTTTCTAACAATCTTACTATTTCACATGGTGTACTTGATGTGACACAAGTTAATGGTAATGAGGTGGAAGAACAATTTACGCTCACTTGTAATGAAACTATGCCAGTAAAAATTACCAGTTCGATGGAAGAGCATTATTTAAACTTAAAACCAGATGGCAGCATCCGTTCTTTTTTAACGTTAAATGGTTCACCCGCATCAATTGGCACACAAGTTAACGCAATCAAGAATGAATACACCTATGTGAGAGTATTATCAAAACTTCAAGCTAATGGCACACCGTCATTAGGTAACTTTAGTGGTACTACGACATTGGTATTATCAATACCTTAATAAAATTATAAGAGTCAATAATGACCTAGATTGATAGCGTTTTTCGTTGACTTACCCGCACATTATTGTGCGGGTTTTTTTATGCGGTTAATTTGAAAAGAGGTTTATAGCATTACTGGTTCAATAACTAATTCGCCCTTATTCGTATCTAATTTTAACTTTTGGGAGTCAGTGACTTTTAATAGCGTAGATCCTAAATTGACTAACATAGGTAAGCGCATTTCAGCCGCGATAATGGCGCTGTGAGAGCGACTATCACCGTTTGCTAAAGCAATACCGACCAATTGGCTATCAATTAATTGAATTAATGTGGAAGGAAAAAGCTCTTTTGCGACCAAAATAGCGGGTTGTGAAGGGGTAAAGCTTGGGCGAGTTTTATCTTGTAAATGATAAAGCACTTGATTACGTAGATCACGAAGATCAAGTTCACGCGCGCGTAAATAAGGATCGGTGAGTGCGCAATACACCTGCGCTCTTTCTTGCATTTCATCCGACCAACTTTGCTGGGCGCTGATCTTCTCTGCTCTGATGCGATCAATCACGCTTGTTATTAACTCATCATCATCTAACATCATGATATGACCGTTAAAAATAGCGCCAATATGCTCACCTAATTTTTGGCTAGCTTTATTGGCACTCTGTTTTAGTGCTTTTAACGTACTCTTTATTGCAAAATTAAATTTGCCAATTTGAACATCAATATCAATCGGCTCTGATAGATTTTCAGTGGGTGATAGCTCTATTTCATGCCAAACAAAAGCGGGTGCTTTAATTTGAGATACAGGAGCCAAAAGACCTTTTAATGTAATGGTATTAGGATCAGAAGATAGCTCCTCACCAAAGCCATTTTGGGCAAGTTCAAGAAAAGCCGCAATCGCTTCATCTTCTTGTTCACCAGAGGCAATTAGCGTTATTTCATCGCCTTGACGAATTTGTATTAATGAAAGCTGATTTAAACTAAGAGGATTAATACGTCTATCCCCTTTAACTAATTGATAATCAGCCTGAAAAGAAGAAAGCACCTCAACTAACGTTGCCGCGGGTCTTACGTGTAAACCATGAGGATTACGAACTACCCAACTCGCCTCTTTACCGTGAATTTTGACGGGGGCATTAATATCACTTTTAGGTTGAACGAAATTTTCACCAAGTTGGATTTTCTTTGGATATAAAGAATTTGAAGCTTCTTCAATCACTTTTTCTAGTGATGCCCCAGAAGATGCCGCCACAACTGCTGCAAGAGTGCCTTCAACTAAAGGCGCTGAGCAAAGGGTGACTTTCTCAGCTAGTTCTGGATCAAGTAACTCAATCGCCGTTTCTGCACTTAAGATTGCACTGCCTAAATCCATCATCACAACAATGGATTGTGCTTGTGAAAGCGATTCTATCGCCGTCATAATTTTAACGGCATCAGTACCAATCGCATGTTCTTCATCGTTGATACCTGCGGCAACCGCAAGTTGGCAATGAGCCGGATTAAGCATCTGACTGGCAAGTTCTGCCACACCATCAGCGAGATGTTTACTATGAGAAACAATAACAATATTTATCATGGTAGACCTTTATTGGTTGCTTGTATTGGTTGCTTGGTCAGTTATGCATTAATGCTATTTGCAAGGGCTTGTATCATCAGTACCACCGAAGCACTGCCGGGATCTTTATGCCCGATACTGCGCTCCCCTAAGTAGCTTGCTCGTCCTTTTCGTGCTTGCATCGCAATGGTATTTTCAGCCGCTTTTTCAGCGGCAATTTGTGCTTGAGTGATAGCTTCTTTGATAGAAAGGTTTTGTTCATTCGCGTGTTTTAATGATTCAACCACTGGCCACCAAACATCACACATGGTTTTGTCATTTGGCTCTGCTTTTCCTCGACTTACAATGCCTTCTACACCTTCTGTTACCATTTCAACAAGTTGATTAAGTTCGAGGCTTTGCAATGAAGCAGTAGGTTTGGCTGCACGAATAAAGAAGGTGCCAAATAGGGGGCCACTTGCTCCTCCAATATTTGAGAGCAATGTCATGCCTGTAGTTTTGAGGATAGTGCCAATATCTTGCCCTTCAAATTCAGGGAGTTTTTCCTGCACTTTTCTAAAGCCACGGTTCATATTTAAACCGTGGTCAGCATCACCAATTTCACGATCTAGATCCGTTAAATAATCACTATTTTGTTCAAACAGTAGCGCACATTGTTGTAACCAAAGAATAATTTGAGCACGAGTTAAAGCCATTTTTTGTTCCTTTTCTTGTTATTAAAGACTTACTTCACCATTGCTGGCGTATTTACAGGGGCATCCCACAAGGTAAGTAATTCGTTATCAACTTTTAATAACGTTATTGAGATCCCTGTCATATCGAGCGAAGTGCAATAAGAACCAATTAAAGAACGTTCGATGGTTAAGCCAAATTTTTCACAGCATTGCGTTAAACGGTTATAAACACCATAAAGTTCAGATTGTGGTGTGGCACCAAGGTTATTAACTAAAACAATGACGCGATCGCCAGATTTTAACGGCTGTTTTTCCTGAGCCTCATCAATCCAACTGCCATTTTCACGATCCCAATTGCGGATCACTCGTTGATAGTGACCATTCTCAATTAAGGTATTAAACATGGCATCAACCGTGTCGTTGAGGGACGTAAATTGGCGACGGTTAATGCCTGGTTCACCGTGAATACCGACACCAAACTCCATTTCATTTTCGGGTAAAGTAAAAGAAGGTTTTCCTGCGGCTGGAACGGTACAGGCTTCCAAGGCAATACCGATAGAAAAACCATTGTTATTAATGTGATGACCTAATTTAACCAGTTCATCAAGAGAGTCGCCTCTTTCAGCCGCTGCACCCAGTAGTTTTTCGATTAAAACGGTATTGGCAACACCACGGCGTCCTGCGGTATATAAGCTATCTTTTACCGCCACATCATCATCAACTAATACCGTTGCGATTTTTACACCATCCTCATGAAGCAGTTCTGTCGCTGTTTCAAAGTTAAGCACATCACCGGTGTAGTTTTTCACGATCATTAAAACACCTTCACCACTATCAATCTCTTTGGCGCAGTCATACATTTTATCAGGTGTTGGTGACGTAAATATTTCACCGGGGCATGCACCATCAAGCATTCCTTTACCAACAAAACCTGCATGCATGGGTTCATGCCCGCTACCACCGCCAGACAACAGAGCCACTTTACCTTTTACTGGAGCATCTTTGCGCGTGACATAAAAAGAGGAGGGATGAAGTTTGATTTCAGGATGGGCTTTTGCAAAGCCTTGTAGTTGTTCAGATAACACATCATCAACTCGATTAATCAGCTTTTTCATCTTAAATGCTCCATTTGAAATTTGTGTTTAGTCTTCAAACCATAAATTAGGTTTCTGGTTTGGGGGCTGACAAATTATTTATTAAAGGATTGGCAAACACGGCATCAATAGAGGTGTTTGTTTTATTTAAAACATAAGAATTATTTTTATTTAGCTTAAAAATGAATCTACATCATTTATCTTTCTATAAGAATAGGTTAGTCAAATAACCTGCCAGAATGGGAGCAAGATCATAAAAATAAATGAAAAAGAGAGTATCTGTTCGAGATGGCTACATGCTTTGTAAAAGAGTAAGTGCTTTCTCTCGTTGCTCGGGAGAAAGATTTTTAATCACATCTAATAACAACGTATCTTTGTTTTTTGCACTTGGCATAAGGGTGTGACTAAACGTGAGGTTTAAAACAAAGGTATGCCCGCATTCAGGATCACGACAAGCACAATAGAGATCAGATAACTCTTTGTGTTTACGATTACTTTTTTTTATAAGCGCTTTTTCGCCACATTCAGGACAATAAATAGTTAGGACACGCATGTTATGTTTCTCTTTATTATCAGTTCTATTATGTCTTCTATATTAGCTTAAATTTGTATTATAACCAGTCTTATTATTGTTTTTTGATGTAAATAATTGTTTTGACGTGATTAAAAGATACCAAAAACAAGTTAAATTGTTTTAAATGGGTGGGTTAATTCGGTTATTGTCGGATAAGCACACATAACCGAGGTTAACCGAACAAACTTACTAGCCTGAAATACAAACTTTGTAGATAATGGCTCCACGTTAAATCATACGGAGATAAACAACATATTGAATTTATTGTTTATTGTTTGTGTTGGTTTTCAGTGTAAGTAGAAAATAATAGACAAGGATGTCTATTACAAGTTAACAAGGAAGTGCGTAAAAATACTTTTCAGTAGTTGAGGGGGCGTGTGAAAGGATTTCGCATCGCGCTCAAGTGAAAAGTGTTAAAAGCTGATTTTTATAATAAAAAGTCGATGAAATAAATTTTGTCTCGAATGACTAGGGAGTTAGGTCATGTTCAACACACAAGCGTTATATGCATGGATTGCACTACTGGCGTTTAGTTTGGGTTGGATTGCTCAAGGATGGCATCGAGACAATGTAGCGTTGGAACAGCGGATGTTAATAACGGCAATCGAAGATCAAGCAAACATGGATGCTTGTCTTGATCTTCAACTTTTTTCTTCAGATATTTATATGAGGAATGTGTCAGAAATAAAATCAATTTTTTCTTTATTGCACCATCAACATAATCAAGAAATAGCAAAGGCAGATTTTGAAAATCATTGTATTAATACAGATTTTATTACGGTATTTAATAATACGCGATGTGAAGTGGGAAGTTCTTATTTAGGAAGCATTTCTGTTTATTAATAAGTCTTGGTAATGTGTTTTACTTTTTACTTTTTACTTTTTACTTTTTACTTTTTACTTTTTACTTTTTACTTTTTACTTTTTACTTCTGCTTTTTATTTATTTGTGTCTTTTCCTCTGGTTTGTTCTGTTTTCTCAAAGATTATTCTGATGATAAATAAAGTAAATATTTATTTTATTTTTATTAAACGCGTTTCGTTTCTTCTTTTATCTTCTTTTGTTTTCTTAAATTATTGATTTTAAAGTATATAAATAAAATCTAAATAAAGTGTTATTATTTCTAAAATTCCAAATATAATTTTGTTTATAACTATTTAAAAAATATAAATGGTTATCTTTAGAATATATACAAAATAAAAAATTTATTTTTTATTTAGCTAAATAAATTGAATGAATAACGTGTTATATCAATAGTTCATTAAAGATTAATCTCTATAATTTGGCTTTAAGTGACTAGACGCTAAATTTATCATTATAATAAATCATCAAAATGAACTTTAAACGCTTTATTTTTAAACGACTTATCCAAGTTGTTCCTATGCTTATTATTGTCAGTATATTGGCATTTATATTAAGCCATATTTCAGCAGGTGATATTGCTGAAATTACCTTACGTAGCAAGGGAATTATTCCAACGCCGGACAGTATTGCCGCGGTGCGAACAGAGCTTGGGTTAGATAGACCTCTGTATATTCAGTACTTAAGTTGGTTGGCACACACCTTACAAGGTGATTTTGGCACATCGATTCAATCCGGTTTACCTGTCAGCCAAGAAATTATGGATAGATTTCCTGCAACGTTAAAATTAGCGTTGGTTTCCACATTATTTGCCATTATTTTATGTGTCCCTATCGCGTTAGTTTCTGTGCGCTTTAAAGATACACCGATTGATCATGGTATTCGGTTCTTAACCACGGTTGCAGCAACCTTACCTGACTTTTGTCTCGGATTATTATTACTTTATATCTTTGCAATCCAATTACACCTTGCGCCAGTGATTGCTGGCGACAGTATGCAAAATATTCTCTTACCTGCTTTAACGCTGAGTGCCGGTTATGCCGCTATGTATACCCGCATTTTACGTAATAATTTAATCGAAGTGAGTTATACCGATTATATTCGAGCGGCTAGAGCAAGAGGTTTAGGTAAAACAGCGGCACTTTTTCGCCATGGTTTAAAAAATGCAGTCTTACCTTGTATAACTTTAATTGGCGTGAATTTTGGTAAGTTGTTAGGTGGGCAATTCGCTTGTGAAACTATTTTTTCATGGAATGGTATTGGTAAATTTGCTGTAGACAGCATTCGCCTTAAAGATTTACCTGTTATTCAGGGATATATCGTTGTTGTAGCGGTGACCTACATTGTTATTAATCTTTTGATAGACGTGTTGTATGTGTTTATCGATCCAAAAATAATGATGGAGTGATAACGATGCAACTGAATTTTTTTCAGCGGTTTTTACAACAACGTTTAGCGATGACTGGCGTTTTGATCATTCTTTTTTTAGTTATTTTGGGTATTTTTGCGCCTTATTTAGCACCTCATGATCCTTATTTGACTAACGTGAAATTAAAACTGATGAGTGCTAGCTTTGATTTTCCATTAGGAACAGATCAGTTGGGGCGTTGTGTCTTTTCTCGCTTAATTTATGGTATTCGAACTAGCCTTTCGACGGCAGTACTTGCCACCGCATTAATGCTTAGCATTGGTATTCCATTGGGAATTTTAGCGGGATATGTCGGCGGCAAAACCGATAATGTGATTATGCGTCTTGTTGATATTGCATCAACATTTCCATCCAGTTTATTGGCATTGGCTGCGATAGGGATCACCGGTCCCAGTTTAATGACTATTTTATTGGTATTTATTACGCTTTGGTGGGCGCCTTTTGCTCGTATTATTCGTGGCTCTGTCATCGCTTTAAAAGAGAAAGATTTTATTCAAGCAGCGATATCTGTTGGTTCGCCTCATCGTCGTATCATATTTCATCACATTATTCCTAATGCCATGTCATCCATTATTGTTCTCGCCACATTGCGTATTGCAGCGGTGATCACACACGTTGCAGCATTCTCATTTATCGGTTTGGGATCACAACCACCGATTGCAGATTGGGGAGTGATGTTAAGTGATAGCCGGCAATATATGACGCAATATCCGATGATGATTATCTATCCTGCACTCGCCATTATGTTGTCCGTTTGGGCGTTAAATATGATTGGTGAAGGGTTAAATGATGTCTTACAAAATAATGTGAAAGCCTTAGATTTGAAAAAACAGGAGGAAATTTAGATGCGCTCTAAACCTGTTTTATCCGTTAAAGGATTGACGACTGTTTTTCAACAACAAAAGAGTGAATTTGTCGCGGTCAATAATATCAACCTTGAACTTTATGCTGGAAAAATAACCGCATTAATCGGTGGCTCAGGAAGTGGTAAATCAGCAACAGCACTCTCTTTAATGAATTTAATTGATAAACCTGGAAAGGTTATTTCGGGTGAAATAACGTTATCAGGCGAAGTGATTTCAAATAAAAGCGAAAGACAGTGGCGAAATATTCGTGGGCAGAAGATTGCCATGATTTTCCAAGAGCCAAGAAGTGCCTTAAATCCTACCATTAAAATAGAAAAGCATTTTGCTGAATCGCTACCTCCTTTATGGCGTAAGAAATCAAAAACAGAAAAGCGACAGCGATATAAAGATATTTTATCTCGCCTTGGGTTAAGCCATGCAGATGAGTTGCTAAATAAATATCCATTTGAGTTAAGTGGCGGTATGTGTCAGCGCATTATGGTGGGAATGGGGTTGTTATCTGAAGCCCCAGTTGTCATTGCCGATGAGCCAACGGCTTCTTTAGATCTCACTACGCAAGCCGCTATTTTATATGAAATTGATCGCTTGAAATCATTAGGGATCGCTATTTTGCTGATCACTCATGATCTGGGTATTGTGGCGCAAATGGCGGATAACGTTTATGTGATGTATCAAGGTGATATTGTGAGTTCAGGAAGTGCGACTCTACTTTTTGATGAGCCTCAGCATGAATATACCCAGCGCTTATTTTCAACAATAAAGCAGGGGGAATAAGATGCCATTAGTCGAAGTAAAAAACCTTTCCAAATATTATAAAAAAAATGGTGTCGCAACCTGCGCTGTTGCCAATGCCTCATTTTGTATTTATCGAGGAGAAACACTTGGTGTTGTGGGGGAATCTGGATGTGGAAAAACCACACTTGGCAAATTATTACTAAAATTAGAACAAAGTGATGACGGTGTTATTACCTTTTCAAAGCAAGAGATCACGCATTTTAGTTTTAAACAGATGCGCCAAGTTCGTCAAAATATGCAGATGATCTTTCAAGCCAGTGCCGATTCGTTTAATCCTTATTTTACCGTAGAACAAATTATTGCTGAGCCACTTATTAATTATAAAAATCTGACTCGCCAAGCGCGGCAGCAACTTATTGGTAAAATATTAGAATTAGTCGGCTTAGATAGCACTTTTTTATCAAGACATTCTGATGCGCTTTCAGGTGGGCAAAAACAACGTATTGGTATTGCAAGAGCGTTAGTGCTTGAACCTGAATTTGTGGTGTGTGATGAAATTGTATCGAGTATTGATTTTGCTTTAAAACAGCAAATTCTCACGTTAATAAATACCCTTAAAAAGACATTACAACTGACCTATCTGTTTATTTCTCATGATATTTCTGCGGTGAACTTTGTGAGTGACCGTATTATTGTGATGTATCTTGGTCATATTGTTGAAGTTATTCCTAAAATGGATAACCGTGTTCAGCATCCATATAGTCAGGCTTTATTATCTGCCGTATTGCCAACGCATCCCGCACAACGCACGCCTTTTAAACAACAAATCTACACCGATGCACCTAAAGTACTCACGGGATGCCCTTATTACCACCGTTGTTTAAATCGACAAGATATCTGTAAGCAACAAAACCCGCCTTTGATAGAAATTGCATCTGACCACTGGGTTGCATGCCATAAAATAATGCATTGATAACAATAAGATGGAAAGAGAAAAGAATATGTTTAAACAATTAATACACCGAACTTTATTGGTTGGTTTTCTTTCAATAACCGTATTAACGGGCTGTAATGATGAGAAACCAACAGAAAACACCACTCAAGTTGAACAGAAAAAAGAAGTTGTCGTTGCGATTTATCGTGATGGTGCGATGAATATGCTTGATGCTGCCAGTTATAACGGCCCACATTTTGTCTTTAAGATGATTTATGACGGTTTAACAGAAGATGGCGGTGAAGGTCAGATTATTCCAACATTAGCAACCAGTTGGGATATTTCAAAAGACGGTAAAACCTATACTTTTAAACTGCGCGAAAATGTGAAGTTTTCAGATGGTACTCCGTTTGATGCAGATGCGGTTATTTTTAATTTAAAACGTTGGGTGAATAATCCTCGTTATAGTCAAATTACCGCTACCTTAGTGGATTCAATGGAAGCCATTGATAAACATACGGTGCGTATTACTTATAAAAATCCTTCTTATCCTATTTTAATGGAAATGACCTATCCTCGACCGGTGCGCTTTTTAAGCCCCGCTTCGTTAGGTGAAGACGGTAAAACCTTTACTAAGCCGGTTGGAACAGGACCTTGGATGTTAGAAAGCTATGAAAAAGATAAAAGCTTTACGCTAGTACCAAATCCTTACTATTGGGGTGAAAAACCAAAGTTAGATCGTATTATCTTTAAAGTTGTTCCAGACGGTCAGGCGCGTGTTTTTGCCTTACAAAGTGGTGAGGTAGATATTATTGGCGGTGATCTGATTGGTAAAATTCCAATGGGAAATATTCAGGAATTAGAACAAGATAAGCAATTTGAAACATTTACTGCTGATACGTTAAGTTCTCACTTTATTGCTTTTAACCAACGTACACCCGAGCTACAAGACAAGCGTATTCGCCAAGCGATTAATTACGCCATTGATAAAAAAAGTATTGCGGAAGATCTCTTTAATCATATTGGTAAAGAAGCGACTGGAATGTATCAGTCCGGTGTGCCTTATGCTAATGCAAAAAATAACTACACCTTAACGGGTGATAAAGATAAAGCGCAGGCATTATTAATTGAAGCTGGATACAGCAAAAATGCTCAAGGTATTTTTGAAAAAGAGGGTAAACCTTTAGCTTTCTCTTTCTTGCTAACAACAGATGAGTTCCCTGAATGGAAAACCCTTGCTGAGTTTATTCAAGCAGAATTAGCGCAAACGGGTATACAAGTTAATTTAAAAATACTCGATCGTAATGGTTATACCCAATCCACTTTAGAATCAAAAGATTTTGATATGGCTTTAATGCGCACGGCATCAGATTCATGGATGCCTCATAGCTCTATGCTAGAGATCTACGATATCCAAGCCAATAATCAGCAAGCTAAAGCATGGTATGACGAAAATCTCTCTACGATGATTTATAAAACCTTAGCAACATTAAACGAAGAAGATCGCCAAAAAGGTTATGACGGCATTATGACCTTTATTAGTGAAGAGGCGATCACCGCACCGGTTTATCATCCTGTCACCAACTTTGCTATTAATCCTAAGAAGGTGGCTAATTTTGAAGTTGGTGTAAATAACTACGCACCTGTTGCATGGGAAAAACTAACCGTACCTTATGCATCTGAAAAATAGTCTCTACGGCGCTCTTGGTTATCTTTAGAAGATCTTGCAGCGCCGTGATTTTGTTTATTTATTTTAGTTTACATACTGATAGGTTTTGTTATGCAGGACTCAAAAGATAAATTATTAAAAAATTGGACTGAAGGTGCTGAAAATTACAGTAATTTGATCCAACTCGAGTTAAACGGTTTTCAGCGAGAAGCGTGGTTGAATATTATTCATGAATATTGTGGTCAGCAAGGCAAATTAAAGGTACTGGATGTGGGAACTGGCCCCGGCTTTTTCTCTATCATTATGGCGAAAGCAGGGCATAAAGTGACAGCAATAGATTGCACTGATGCAATGGTTGATGTTGCGAAGAAAAACTTTGAAGCCTACCAAGTTGATGTGGAAGTTATGCAAGGTGATAGCCATTGTTTGCCTTTTCCTGATGACCACTTTGATTTGGTGATTAGCCGTAATGTGGCATGGACGTTATTAGATGCAAAACAGGGTTATAAAGAGTGGCTACGTGTTTTAAAACCAGGAGCAAGAACGCTGATTTTTGATGCTAACTGGAATCGTTATTTATTTGATGACGCTTTAAACCAGAAAAATAGTGAAGATATTGCAGCATATACGGAACTATTTAATGAAAAGCCAGCAGGTTATAGCGATGCAATGCTCGATTACCGTAAAAGCATGCCAATGTGTCAAAAAATTAGGCCGCAATGGGATCTTGATACGCTAGTTACTCTCGGTTATTCAGCATTGACTTGTTTAACCAATATTAATGAGCAAGTGTATGATGAAAAACGTAAAGTACTTTATCGCTCGACGCCAATGTTTATGATTGCTGCCGCTAAACCGCAAATAAATATATTATAGTGTATTCAGCTAGTTAATTGATTGAACTAAAAGTAAGCCTGATAAAGTTATCTATCAGGCTATTAAATACGCTGACGTCCTTTTTGGCTAATTAATTGCCCTTGTATGTCAGCGATACCAATATGAGCAATGCAACCTGCATTAAATTGTAAATAGTCATCTTCGATGCCATCAGAGAAAATCACGCCATTTTCGGGCATCAAAGATCCTAATTGTAACGGTGAATCAGGCTCTATTGTCCCAAAGGTCATAGCTACACCGGTTGTTCGACTTGGAAACGGTTCTCTCACACTAAATTGCAGCTTTTTGTCACCCCAGCTAAATCCTTGTAACAGGGGATGTGACGCTTCCCCTGTAATTGCCATCGCCCCCGCTAGAATAGATTGAAACCACCCTGTCGAGCCAAGCCCCGTAGATACAATAATCCCTGATGAGGATTGTACTTCTTCAGCACCGTTCCATTGTAAAATATAGCGTGCAGACGTGTGACTTTTAGGGCCAATAAATAAATCATTAACGGCTAACAGTGATTGACCATCATTGGTTGTTGCTTGCGCAAAGGTCACAGATTTAAACGGCATTTTTTGATTAATGGTATTAATTACCGTCTCTTTTAATTGTCCAATTTCAAACGGTAATAATTTACCATCCCATCGTGATGGATCAGGATTGATGGCAATAATAGGCTGTCCATTAAGGTATTTCAGCGTATTGGCGACCAGCCCATCTTGACCGATTACGACCACAATATCGTGGGATGAAAATTGATAACTAGGTAGTAAACTTCTTTCTAAAAGTTGAAAACGTCCTAATGATTTTAAAATCAGTTCAGCTTCTGTTAGTTGCTTTTGATATAAATTGTGTTCGTTGAGGTAATCCGTTACCTCAACATTGTTGTGTTCTAAATAGAATTTGGCTTGTGACCAAGTATTAAAGCGTTCAATTAATTCCTGTAAACGGCTTTTTCTCATCACCAGCACAAAACGAAAATCTTCGTTACGTTGCATTATTTACTCCCTTTTTTCATAAATTGGCTAAATAAATCAGGAGTGATATTCAATTCGCCGATTTTCCCTGAATTCAGCGCTAAGGTTTCAAATGCCATTGCCATTAATTGTTGTGAGTCCATTTTCGCGAGTGCCATGGCTTTGAGGTTTTCAACCGGCAATTCACGATAAGCACGCATAGTCGCTTCAATAGCATAGGCATCCGCTTCTGATTGTGTTCGCTGATTTTCGGCACTTAATGCCACCAGTTCTTTGCGTTTTGCTTCTGCATTAACCTTCGCTTCAAGGCGCTCTTTTTCAATTTCTGCTTGTTCGCGCAATAATGTACGTTCGTTTTCTAAACGTGCTTCTTCGATTTCTTGACGTTTGCGTTGAACAGATAAATCGGTTTCTAATTCAGCTTCTTTAATAGTGCGTTCTTGTTCTACTGAGAATTTACGACGTGCATAAATGGCATCATCAGCTTCTTTCAGTAAGGATTCTCTCGCTTCGGCTTCGAGTGCTTTTAAGGTTTCTGGTGATGGAGTGATTGCCGCAATAGAGACATCTAAAATTGCAATACCTAATGCTTCTAATGATGGGTGTTCAATTAATTGTTCCATTACCAAAGTGACTAATGATTGGCTAAGTAATAGCGCTTCTCTAAGTGGTGTACTTTGGATCTTTGCTTGAATTAAGGTTTGTGCAATACGCACAACACGATCACTGAGTTTTAGTGGATCTTCAGAGGCATAAGATTTGCCGTTTTTGCTCAAGTTAAAGTTGAGTACTTCTGCGGCTTTTTCAGGCATTTTGACCTGAAATGAAATTTGCCCTTGGATGCGTAAACCCTGAAAGTCCGAGGTTTGGAAGTTGAAAATAAACGGCGCTTCTTGGGCGTTTAAAGGTAGTGCAGCAATAGAGGTTGTGGCGGAGTTATACCAAAAACTCAAGCCTTTACCTTGCTGGCGAATTTTGCCATTTACCGATTTAATAATGAATGTTGATGAGTCTGCTTTAAAGTAATTTAAGTTAAACATAGTCTTTCTCCAGTTAGTGTCTTTATGACAATAACTGGATTGTGTCCTATCGACACTATGCTTGTCAACCGATTTAGTGTCTTTATGACAAAATTTGATTTTTTGCTGTTTAGGCTTAAAATAGTTTTATCGTTTTCTAATCAAACTTACGCCATGAATGAACAAGATTTTTTAGCCAGTTATAACCGCCGTGATTTCTTATCTCCATTGATTACTGTTGATGCGGTACTGTTTACTTATCATGAAGAGCAGTTAAAAGTGTTGTTAGTGAAAAGAGCGGAGCATCCTGAAAAAGGGAAATGGGGTTTACCCGGTGGATTTGTCGATGAAGTGCAGGACAACTGCCTTGAAGATACCGTGCTAAGAAAATTAAAAGAGAAAACAGGTGTGATCCCCCCTTATATTGAGCAACTCTGTTCAGTGGGGAATAACCAGCGTGACGCAAGAGGTTGGTCGGTGACGGTTTGTTATACCGCGTTGATTGCGCATCAAGTGTGTGAAGCACATATCGATACCGTAGATTCGGTAATATGGTGTCCTATCAATGAGATTGCACAACAAAGCTTAGCGTTTGATCACCATGAATTAATTACACAAGCGAGAGAGCGATTAAAGCAAAAATCACTTTATTCGATTGTTCCCGGATTTGCATTGCCAGAAGTCTTTACCTTGCCTGAGTTGCAACATGTTCATGAAATTTTGATTGGTAAAGAAATCCAGAAAAAATCCTTTAGACGACGCATCGAACAAGCAGATTTATTGATTGATACTGGAGAAAAACGAGCAGAAAGAGGACGCCCTGCGAGTTTGTATCGACTTAAAAAGGCGTCTGCGGATTATCGTTTTATTCGAAATCTTGAGTTTTAAAGCGATGGCTGTTTTATAAAGCCAGTTGTTTTACAAAGTAATGAGCGCCATCTCGAATGGCGTCATCAGCCACTTTCATCATACGTGAGTAGTGTAAAAAGGCATGTAATGTACCGGGATACATTTTATATTCACAAGCTAATTGATGAGCTTCTAAGGTTTTAAATAGCGTCACGCTGTCATCAATAAGTGGATCGTATTGCGCACTGGCGATAAAGCAAGGGGGAATATCTTGCGTTAAATCGTTATTAAATAAGCAATAATAAGGCGCATTACGATTTCCTAATGCGGTTAAATAGGCATTATCATATTCTTCGAGATCTTGCTGGCGCAACCCATCCCATTCACCACCATAAAGCCGACGGCTGGTGGAATCACGTAAACCGTATAATCCATACCATAATAAAGCCGCACTTACCTTGCCACAGCGGATTTGTTTGTCGCGTAACCACAGCACAGTAGCAAGCGATAACATGGCACCCGCAGAATCGCCCGCAAAACCAATGTATTGAGTGTTAATGCCGTAATGGTCAGCATGTTGATAATAAAATTGGCAGACTTGTGCTGATTCATCAATCGCTTGTGGATAATGCGCTTCTGGTGAGAGTGAGTAATCAATACCAATCACCGCACAACCTGTATATGACGCGAGTAACCGCATAATGCGATCGTGGGTATCTAAATTCCCTAAAATAAAGCCCCCGCCATGAAGATAATAGAGTGTTGCCGGTGTTTTTTCTGTGGGTTGATAAAGGCGTGTGAGTACCTCGCCATAAGAGGTGCTAACAGAAATATCTTGAATGCTAAACATTTCGGGTGCATCTGCATTCCAATAACGTCTGTCTTGATTATAAGCAAGGCGCATAGAAGGGTAGTCATTACTTTCCGGTGTAGGTTGCGGATTATCTGCATAAAATTGCATAACTTGCTGCATTTCTGGCGAAATAAGTTTTAGTACATTGATTTTATTTTTAGTTTTCATTAGCCCCTCCAATTATCACTGTGCGGTATTGTAAATATCGGGGCGTAATAAACTGGGATCTTGATATCCAATATTGAACGTTAGCGCTAAATAGTGAGGATGAGACGTGAATATGTGATTTAACTTTGATTTAAATAGAACGGCTGAAATATGATTAATTGCACAGTTTTTCTTAACTAAATAACGCTGTTAGGAATAAAAATGATTATTAGAAGTGTTAATATATATGAACAATTAATCTGATTTAGAAATAAATAATGAAAAAAACGTTAGTCGTTTTGGGATTACTCTGTAGCATTTTGTTTTTTGTCAAATACATAGCCAAAGGAATTGAAAAAACTCAAGAAATTCAAATGGATTCTGTTGATGTACAAAAAGAAGTTGGTAAAGAAAGTAGTGAAAAGCCAAAACTACTATCACAGAAACTTCCTGATTATCCAGCACGAGCTAGAGACGCTAAAGTTGAAAGTGATGTTGAAGTTGTGTTTGATGTTGATGAGAATGGATTAGTACAAAATATCAGAGTTTTTGAACCTGTTTATATGGGGTTTCATCGTTCAATTCGGCGAGCAATGAGAGAGTGGCGTTACGAAACAGGAAAACCCACTAAAGATTTAAAAATAATTATAGAGTTCAGATTAGAAGATGAAAATAGTTCATTCTTAAAAAATGAGTCTAAAGCTTAAATCAATAAAAAGAGAATAATCCTTTATTAATTAAGTGGATTATTCTCTCATTATTATTAATTTGAGACTAATTGCACCACAACCAGTCGTCCGCCTTCTTCTGTTGATAACACAAATTGTAATCCATCAGTTAGGGCAATTTTATCGCCAATGGCTATCTGTTTTTTTTCTGGCAATACCATCAATCCCTCAATACGCTCATTAACCAGCCACCATGTTGAGTTGTGATAAACAAAATAACCGACACGTTTTTTTTGTTCATCAGTGGTGCGTTCATTGGGCGCAATAAGGCGATTAACATGCCAAGGAAACAGTGATTGATTACTCCAAACCATTAAGCGGTGATCGTCAGGTCTAAAGCTACCTGCCTTGCGCGAAGAGTAGAGATTTAAAATCGGCAATTGGCCTTTATAAGGCGTGTGACAATAAGGGCAAACAGGCTGTGTTTTGCCTGAAAAAACATACCATTGCTGTTCACAATCTTTATTTTGACAAGGCTGAACTAAATCTACCGTTTTGACTAATGCCGTTTCCCATTCATCTGCGGTTGGGCGTTGTGAAGGATCGTGTAATCCTGTCATAAAGGCTCTTTCAAAAAGAGGCGTTAAGTACGGCCCCATAATCGTGTATGGGATTTTTTCAGGATCAGCCCAAGGTAGTGATGACGGTTTTACCTGATTAAGTTTTACGGCATTGCTACGATCAGTTGGGTGCTCAATAAACAACGCTTTTTCACCCATAGAGAGTGTTTCATCGCGCATTTCATCGTCAAGATCGTGAATTTTACCGCCCCGTAATGGGTGTCGATAAAACAGATACATATAGATTAATACCGCAAGTGCGTGTCTATCTGTCGTGATGCTTGGCAAGATACGGTTAGGATCTTCTTTCGGTAAATGGCTGGTTTTTACCACTTCAGGAGCAATAAAATCAGGTGTTCCCACTACATCCGGGGGGTATTTCCCTGGAACCACTAAACCGTCAATATCAATAACACAGGCATGACCTTGCTCAGGATCGATAAGGACGTTTTTATAGCTTAAGTCACTGTGACATAAGCCTGCTGCATGCATTCGACGTACGGCACGAGAGAGCAATAAACAGACTTTTAGATAATTTAATAGATTGCCTCTTTCACGAGGATCGAGAAATTTATTTTGGTTATTGGCACTAGCAAACCATTTACCTTCTTTTTCTCGACCTTTTATCGCAAGAAAGTCATTGTTTTTAGAGCCATATTTAAAGAAAAAGTGGGGTTGATAAGTTGGAACAACAATACCAATTTTGCCTTGATGTTCGACAACATCTGTTGGCCAGCAAAAGAGGTTTTTCCAATATTCTCCACCACTTTGTTCAAAGATATTATGTCGATAAGAGCCTGTTATCATATCGATTCTATCTTTGGCTTGTGCATTCTGTTTTGTTTTATAGAAGGCGACAACGTAGGTTCGGTCAGGGGAAAAATAGACATCTTTCATAGAGCCAGAGCCAATGATCTCATTGACGTACTGAACTGTTTTTCCACTTTGCGTTGTACAGGTAATGATCTCTGCCATGAAATTCACCCATTCTCTCTTTTATGATTACCAAGCCACAACCAGAGTGCGGTCATCGTGATTGCCTGCTGAAAAGAAATTCAGCCATTCAGCCAATGCGTTATTTGCATTTTCAGGAGAGGCTAAACAAGGCGATATTTCATCAATGAGTGCAGCCCATTTATTGGGATCTTGTAAGCCATTATCGGTTTCAAATACCGGATCGGACACCCCATCTGTCATTAAAATAAGATGTGAAATTTCTTTCCATTTACCAATAATAATGCGTCGATTAAATTCCGCATCGTTGAGTGCACTATCATCAAGAAAACGGGTTTGTCCTGCATATTCACCACTATCAGGAATACCTAAAATGCGCACTTTTCCGGCAGGGCCATAAGCGGCAATCGCACCATCTCCCATCCAAAAGGAAGCGGCAAATAACTCATCATTGATACGTAAAGAAACCGTAGCTAATAACGTAGTAGAAAAAGATTTTACAGGCTCATTAATATGTATAGCTTCGTTTTTAAGGTTGTTAACCGCTAATTGTGCCGCATTACGAAAGAGTTGAGCAAAGAAGCTACCCACTTGATTAATGGCGTTGGCGTCATTCCATTGATGAATGGCTTCAAGATGGGGTTTAAATGCATCATTTTTCACGCTTAATTGTGATTTTAAATAATGGCTTACAGTATTGATAGCAATGCGAGAGCCTTCGCGAGAATAGCGAGCGCTGCCTGCACCATCAGCAACAATTAAAATATTCCATTGGCTGTGATTATCGTGGTGAATATAAAAATCATCATCACGGAATGTGCCTGCATGTTCATGAGAACGCCCACGACGGCTTGCTGCCACAATTCGAGTATCTTCTTCAAGAATAAGTTTGCTATCTATATGGGCTTTGGGATAAGGGCTATCCGCGGGAGGTTCATTGATTTGCCATAAGCTACGTGGATCAGGATTGATGATTAATAAGACTTCATCGTGATAGCGAACGGCATTAACAGACCAATGGACAATCAATGTGAAATTGCCACTGTTTGTTGGCATACCCACTAAGCAGTCATTTTCATGATCAAAGGTTATTCCAAGCCCTTCAGGAATATCAACCGCATCAATTTCGGCAATTTCGAGGGTATTTAGCTCGATACTGAGCGTAGAATTGAACGCTGTACCTACTTTGGCATTAGACAGGGTAATTTTTGCCGTAGGGCGATGAATAATCGGTTTTTCTGTTGGCATTGGCGACGAGTGCGTTGGAATTTGACCGGGCTTTAATGAGCTATCTTCTGCTAATGATGTTTCTTCACCCGCTAAATTACGAGCGGGTGGTAATAACAGAAGAATAGGTTGTATTTTGTCTTGTGGTGTGATTTTTTCTGCCGTTTTAGCGTTAATTTTATCAATAATGAAATCAATGTGTTGAGCGATTTCCATATCTTCATACAACGCAATAACAAGCTCCTCATGTACAGGAATACGATGTTGTGTCAGCGTGTCATCAATAATCAGTTTTCTGAGTAGGGCTTTTTTATCCATTAGCCTTTACCTCGTGTGACATCAAAGTCAGATTGGTTGCTGTTATCTCCAAAGGTAATGTTGTTATCACACCAAGGACAAATAACGGTTTCAGGGCCATTTACACAGAGTAATTTACCACATTGGCAAACGGCAAAAGCAGTCGCATTGCCGCAATAAGGGCAACCGGGTGTACCATGAAGTTCGCTGGTGTTAACTTGATATGCCGTGGCGCTGAGATCACTCCATGCAAAGTAATCTTCATTTAAGGTGTAGCAACCTGTTAAGTTAAAACCATTAAGGTTGAGATTAAAATCAAGCCCTGAAGCTTTCATTGGTGGACGTTCATATTTCATTAAATAAGGTGAACGAGTGTGGCTACAACGCCCGACGAAAGTGACACAAGATTCATCATAGGCACGAGCAACATCATCTTTTGCAAGACGAACAATATACTCTGTTTGACTTAAAAGGGGTGGTGCCTCTTCGCCAACACTTCGGCTATGAGAAACCACTGACATCGTTATCCATTTAATGAAACGAGTAAAATCGCCTTCTTGTGCTTCAGTAAATAACAGCACATTTTCAGTTAATTGCGACAGCACATGTAAGTCTGCACTTAAGCCTAATCCAATCGCAATTAAGTTAACTTTGTTGGCGTAGTGAGCTTTCCAGAGCTTGATCTCTTGCGCGCAATCATCAGTAGGCCTGCCGTCAGTTAAAAGGTAAACGACAGGTTTCCAATCGCCTTTTTGCTCAAGTGTGGTTTTTCTTACTTGAGTGTCGATTTGGTGAGAAAGTTCTCGTAATGCGCTGCCTAATGAAGTGCCTCCTCCTAAAGGAAGTTGAGGAGGATAAAAAGAGACGACTTCAGTGAGTGGAACAATCGTTTTTGCAACGCCAGCAAAAGCGATAACAGAGATACAAGCAGTTTCAAGCGCGTGCGGATCTCGCCTTAGATCACTAATAATCGTCGTTAGACCGTCATTCATCTTTTTTAGGTTTTCACCGATCATGGATTCTGAACAATCTAAAACAAAGAAAATGGGTAGCCTTCTCATTGTTATACCTTATTATTTTATCGTGGCTGTTATGTATTGTGATGGGTAAGCCAAAGCCTGAATAAAATAAAAGCAAAGCCTTTTGAAGCGCTTTGCTTTTGTGGATCACAATACCAGTTGGATTTCAGGAGGTGGCGGCGGTAGGGTGTCTTTATCCGTATTCACTCCTGCACTTGAACTGCCAGATGCGACACTGGCAGAAACCCATTTAAAAAAGCCAGAGAAGGCATTAGAGTCTAGCGTTTCTAAAGCAACCACTTGAGAGGTAAGCTCTTTAAGGTGATCGTGTTTGGCTTTAGGGCCAACAGCGCAAGCGATGATCGAACCAAATGAACGTTTTTTTACTTCTTTAATCGCTTCACCGTAGGCATAAGCATCAGAAGGTGTGCCATCCGTCATTAAAAAGACGAGAGGGCGCCAATCACCTTTTTGATCACCATCGGAACGTTTAATATCACGATCGACACACTTGATTAAACACTCCAGCGCAGCACCCGTGAAAGTACCGCCAGAGCTAGGCACAGTGATATCGGAGAATTGAAAATCTTCTAATGCAGTTAATGGGATAAATTCACGAGCCTCGTTATCATAGGTGATGATAGAGATATGCACGCTTTCTAATGCGTAAGGATCTTGTCTCAATGCATTAAGCATTGTTTGTATCCCCACGTTAACTGCATGAATAGATTCACCTCTCATTGATCCTGAAGTATCAATCAGTAGGTAAACAGGAAGTCTTCTCATTAGGCGAAATCCTTTAAGTAAGAAATAAAGCTATCTGAACTTGAAGGTTCCCCAATGGCGTTAAGTTTCCAGCCATTTTCTTCTCTGACTAATTCAGCAAATAGCATGGAACGTTGGTTGTTGAAGGCTTCACCTCCCGATAAATCAAAACGAGCCATTTCGACATTTTTTGCATCAACAGCACGGATAAAGGCATTTTGTACTTTACCAAAGTGTTGTTGTAGTTCTCGACCATTGTAAATCTGAACAATAAAGACGATTTTGGTAAATTTAGGATCCAGTGTGTTTAATTTCACGATGATCTGCTCATCATCGCCATCACCTGCGCCAGTTCGGTTATCACCCGTTAACCAAATTTGTCCTGATTTGTGTTGTAGGCTATTAAAGAAAATAATATCGCCATTGACGAGAGAGGGTTGTCCACCTTCAATGGTACCTAAATCGTTTACTTTGCCATTTTCGCCACACAAGAAGGCAATAACATCTAAATCGTATTCTTCGCTTTTTTTACCAAAAATCCCACCAAGGAATCCGCGTTTTTCTTCGTTGATATCCCAACCTAAACCAATAGTGACAGAGGAAAGGTCATATTCATTTTTCTTTAAACTAACACCTTGTCCTTTTTTTAAACTAACAGACATATTCATTCCTTTTTTATTTAAAGTACAACGTTAACCTCAGGAGGTGGTGGTGGTAAGTCATCAAGATCACTAATATCTTTCTTAGTTAAATCGACTTTTTGACTACCGACAGAAATACTAGCTGAAACCCACTTAAAGAATGACTTAATGGTATTGGCATCCGCAGTATCTAGCTGTAATACAATTTCAGTGATATTTTTTAGGACATCAGTTTGTGCTGCTCGTCCTGCTGCACACGCAATAACAACGCCAGTACGTGCCGCTTTAAATTTCTCAACGCCTTTTTTCCAATCGTCTGTGGGAGCGCCATCTGTCATCACAAAAACTAACGGACGCCAATCGCCTTTTGTTTCAGCCGTCGTTTTTTGTACTTCTTTTTCAATACGACTAGAAACTAAAGTGAGCGCAGAACCTAATGCTGTTGTTCCACTTGCGACTAAATCAGGTACTTTAAAATTGATTAAATCAGTGAGTGGCACAACTTGTTGTGCGGTTGAGTCAAAGGTGATGATAGAAATATAAGCCGTTTCTAATGCGTAAGGATCTTGGCGTAGTGTTGA
Source organism: Ardaris minthe (assembly GCA_018244935.1). NCBI lineage: Eukaryota > Metazoa > Arthropoda > Insecta > Lepidoptera > Hesperiidae > Ardaris > Ardaris minthe. The sequence goes on along the minus strand of DWTR01000010.1, from coordinate 45,996 downwards.
TAAGAGCATTTCAACGCCATTTTTTACTGCGGCAATAGGCTCTCCATACATGGAAGTCGATGTATCAAGTAAAAGGTAAACTGGCAATCTTCTCATGCATTAATCCTGTGAGTGAGGTAGAGATAAGCGATTAATATACTAACCGACTCGTGAAGGTGTTCAATTGAGATTATGCTTAGTTTAATTAAATTAGAGGAAAAACGCAGTGATGATTGTCCAATATTATTAATCCGAATGAAGATAGTATGAAAAGTAAAATAAAAGAGGAATTAACCTATTTATCCCCTTTGAATTGAGTAATGGAGCGATTTTATTTTATTTTCATTAAAGAGAATATATCTTATTGGGTCATCTTAATAAGAGTAATATTAAATGAATGGCTAATAATGATTAAGTATAAATACGTTTTTAACTAAAAATAGTAATAATTATAAAAATCAATAAATTCAAAGCATTAATGTATTATTATTTTTTTGATTTTGAAGTAATTTAAAATAAAATAAGAGAGTGGCTAAATATATAAATCAACTTTATAAAATAAATTTTTATATATTTTTCATTTTGTTTCTATTTTTCTATTTTATATAAAGTAACTTGATACTGAGATATTAAGTTACTTTATATTATTTACTTTTAATTCTTTTTTTCTTTCTCTGCTATTTCAGCGAGTGTTGATTGAATTAAATTTTCAATATAGTGATCAACTAATAATTCTACAGCTTCACTACGTGTGGAATTATTTAAATAAGATAATCTATCAATCTTGCGTAATGCCGACATTTTTAATGAAAGTGAAACAGATTTCTTCTTATCTTTATCGAGATAAACTCGGCTTGTCATTCCATTGTGGCGTAGATCTTCACTGGCGGATAATGCCTCACGCATACGGCGTAGCGCTTTACTATCGAGTTGGCCTCGTTCAGTCATTTGATATGCGCGAGAGGCTTTGCTGTATTTTATTTCAGCACCATAAGAATCTCTTATCTCTTTTAATACGCGAGTTAACGTAGGCTCTGAGCATTCAAGAGCAGAAATAATCTTAATGGTTGGAACCTTTTTTCCTGAGCTTAAAAGGGTTGCCAGTGTAAAGACTCTGACCTGACGAGTGCTTAATTGCATGCTTAGTTACCACTTGTTTTGTTATTCGTGTGTTAAAATATTCAGCAATAATTTCTATTATTCTTGTTCTCTGTTAACAAGGATAAATAAAATAAGCTTCCTATTAAATGTAGTATAAATTGATAATTGAAATAAAAAATTTATTTTTTCAAATAAAAGAGTGAGTCTTGTTTTTATAAGTTCTAGTTAAAGATAACATGTTTTAACTAGAAACTTATAAATTAAAATCAAGATAAGATAATTATTTTATCTTATCAAATTCATCACTAGTTATAGAGTATTTTATGTTGCATTAAAACGTTGGGCATTATTTTGTTGGTTAGGAATAATGCCATAAATTTTAGCTCTGGTTAAAATACTCAATGCCCAGCGACGATGTGTTGCGGGTTCACACATTGCACCTTGTGATTTAAAAACGGCTTGTGTCGAATTTAAAATACGTAATGCATCTGAATGATCAGATTGAGACACCATAAGAGCTTGTTCAATTTTATGAATTTGCTTTGGGTGGATCGCTGTTTTACCGACAAGACCATTCGCAATATCAAGTGCCAGCTCTTTATCCATAATATGGTGATCATCAATATGCTCACAAACAGGCGCTGTGAGGGCAAATTGGCGAGCGCCAAAGACAGCAACTAACATTTTTATTACGTAACCCATTGGGCCATCATAAAGTGTTAATTGGCGATTACGTCTAAGCGAAATGACATTCATTAAATCATTGCCACCAATACGTAATGCAATAATTCTTTTATGGCAAGGGTGAGTCAGTAGGTAGTTTGCAAGCGCTGTCATTTGAATAACATCAAACACTTCTTCTGTTTCAAGTGTTGGCATCATACATAAATGCGTGTTTTCAATAATATTCCACCAAATTGGCAGAGAAACTTGTGTAAACTTAGGCAAAACAAGACCATCGATGGCACTGATATCTAGGTTTTCAGTGATCCATTGACCCATTTCAGTGTGGCGAGGGCGAATAAACAGCAGTGGCCAATGGCTACAATCGCTGTTTTTTTTGTGCTCTGCTAAGGTATTTAATAAGGTTGCCAAGTTTTCTAATGCAACAGGAATATCTGCATCACTCACGGCATCTTCTAAACAGATAATTAAAGAGCGTAACCCTTCAACTTTCTGGTCGATAATTGTCGTCGCGATATCTGTTCGTGTTGCGGGCATATAAAGCGTTGCCCCTAAATTCCATGGGGATAATCGTTCAATCATTATTTCACCTTTTTAATGATAGTCACTGCACGATACTGACCAAGCGCTTGCCCTGCTTCAATAACAGCAATATTTTTTTCCTGTGCAAGATAAACGAGTAACGCCACATCAGGATCGGTTATTTCCCTGACAAGAATATGGTCAGGTACGCGGCGCAAAACAGCGCGTGTGGCTTCAGCAATACCGGGTTTTATACGATTGATATTTGAAATATCATATTTGTTTGCAAGTGAACTAACGACGTTTTCGCTCAGCTTTTTTAAGTCTGATTGTTGTGCTTTAAATGTGGCTAGTGGAATATCATTATCGATTAATGTATCAACGACTTTTCCGACAGTATCAACAAGGTAACGACTGCATTCATACTGTTTTAAATGCTGGCAATCTACAAAACCGTGAAAGCCTTCTTCCGTCCAAATTGAACGTGAAATTAATCCTGAAACAGGCGCTCCCATGATCCCAAATGGGATAAGCCAATCTTCATCGCTGGCACTTAACCATGCACAGCCACAAGGATCAGCGAGGACGACAAGACGAGGCTGGGCTGGATAGCCTTTTCGTCCTGATAACGAACGAATAAGTTCACCTGTAATAGCGCCTTTTCCTGTCCATCCATCAACAAACACAATACCTTCTGTGCCGTGGCGTTGTTCTATCCATGAAAGCGCTGCGCTATCAATGCCTCTATCTCGAATAATACTAATGCCGTAGTGGTAAGAGGTTCTGCCCATTTTACGCAATGTTTGTTGCAACATGACGCCTAAAGGAACACCAGCACGAACAAGGCTGGTTAAGATAATTGGGGTATCACCAAAGCGTTCAATCAGTGATTTAGCCAACATTATGACTTCAGTTGCTAAGCGTGTAGCACCTGTTTCTAGCGCTTTTTCAAAGAGATCTAAATGCCATGTTGTTGGCTCTGGCTCTTGACTTAGCATGTCAGAATAGTGGCGTTTACCCGATTGTATCAGCTCTTCTTTTAACTCAACGGGCGTCATTTCAATATTAACCGGTTGAAGTAGGAAATCGACGTCCCCTGATACATAAGAGCCTGAAAAAGGCTTATGATCCATCATGTTTATTCTCCAAAAATTTTTGTGTTGATCGCATCTGCAAATTGGCTTTGACGAGGAAGCCCATACCAACTGCATAATTTCATAAAGCGATGATCACTTAGGCTGTCACCTAGCCCAATCACAGGAAAAACACCTCGCTCAGCTTTTAATTTATTGAGCAAATAGGTGACCGCTTTGCCTTTTTCGATAGGCTCCGGTAACCAAGCAATATTGTTGCTGTTGCGATGAATATAAAAACCTTCGGTTGAGAATGTTTTTTCTATCTCATCACCTATGGCGTATAGCTCGTTTAATCGGGTGCTATCGTTATGCTTCATGACTAAATAAATAGGCAAATCACCGTATTCATAGTTAATTCGCACCCAACCATCAATGTTTCGTTCTGCCATTAGTTGTGTAATTGATTGTTGTAGCGTCAACAAACGCTGTGTATAGGGCGCTAAGCTTTGAGTGATGTGGTGTTGCCATTGGGCATCAGCGTTGCCTTCAGGCGTCAATATCACCGCACCATGTGTGGTAATCGCCCAAGAATGAAAAGGAATAGTGACTCGGCTAATTTCTTCTGTTCCACGAGCAGTTACAGGAATTAAATCTGCATGCTCTAACATCCAATCTACAAGCAGGGTTTGCTCTTGAGTCATAAAGCTACGGGGTTCTAAGCTTCTATCTAGCGCGCCAGTCTTATAGGGTTCTAGTGCTAATTCATCCACCATCTTACGACGTGTTTGAAATAGAGTGTCATCGAGATCAGTTAAAATAACAGGCTTAGTCATAACTAATTACCTCAACAATAGGTGCAACTTTATTGAGGGCTTCAATCAGTTGGCTATCAATACTTTCGGCGGGTGTTTCACAACAAAGCAAAATGCGATCAAATTGTTGATGTGCCACGTTATAGACGAAGTTAGGAATACCTAAACCATAATTATCAGTAAATGTGATTGCTGATTGAATGGCAAAATTAGTTGAAATCGGTGAACGTGTTGTTGAGCTATATTTTACGATAGCACCTTGTTTTTCAAGCCGTTCAGCTAATAAGAACGGCTCCCAAACAAATTCTCCTGATCCTAAAACAAGGATTTTTTCACCTAAAGATGCATTGATGGATAAACCCAGATCGTTTGCGGGCGTTGTCATTCCTAATCGACCCCAGCCCTGTTTACCCGTGATAGCAACTTCCCCTGATGCAGTGATATTAACATTAGGCATAACAGGTAAAGGCGCATTTGGATCGGCATCCCATTGCCACTTCCCTTGAACTAGAGAGAGGGTTTTAATCGGTAATGGGGAGCGCTCAGCGATAGAATCACCACTCCAATCGGTTAAGGTTACCGCTATAACCTGCTCAATATGGGTTAATCCACCTTCTTCACGCAGCGCTGAAAGCAGGTTAATAAAGGTGTTACCCGTAGTCGCTTCATCATCAATCAATACAACGGTTTTTGCTTGTTGTACCCATTGGCGTTGCTCTGCTGTTGTAGGCAAATAGAGTAAGTGATCAGTCGCGTGGCTGTGATTTTCTTTAAATTCACACAGCAGCTCACCTTTATCAACAGGGTGGCGTGTTGATGTTAAATAAATGGTTTGTTGATAGCGATTTCTCACTTCATCAAAAATGCCAGCACCTAAACCCACCGCAGTTTCTGCCATACCAATAAACAGAACAGGGCCGTCAAGTGAGTCAGGAAATTGACGGGCAAGTTTTTGGTAGGTTTCACGCATTTTTTTCGGTGAAACTGGAATATGACGACCTAATACTTTACTGACAAATAAAAATGCACGCTTAGGATTGCGTCTTTCTGCGATATCAAATAATTCATCAAGTAACTCAATAGAGCAATTTGGCGTCACACTTAATGTGCCACAAGAAAGAAGGCGACGATAAACGGATGAGTCACTCATACTATTTTTCATTATTAATTATTATCCGTACTGATTAAGTTTGTTAGCGTTGAATTGAAAACAATAGAATCGGTGATTGAGCGTATTTTTGTTGGTGTAAAATGGTTGGTTTGAGCTGGAGCCTCTTCAATACTCATTAATCCTAATTGGCGTAAAGCAAAAATACCTGCAAGATTAATTCCACAATGTTGGGTATAACCAATACCACCAGAAGGACGCATATTAATTTCAAGTAAGAGTGGGCGACCTTGATGATTATTGCGGGTTTGCACATTCACAATCCCATCGGCTTTCATCGCTGTTGCGCACGCTTTACCTAATTCATAAGCCTCGCCTGAGATTTCTAGATGTTGTATTGCACCCTCTTTGCGTCGAGCTACAGCCGCAATAACATCACCTTGCTCTACCACCATATCAACAGAGTATTCAGGACCGGGTAAATAAGGCATTAAGACTAAAGGTTCAAAGCGTTCAACCGCCTTTAATGCATCAAGATATTGTTGAGGATTGACTTGGCGATTTTCTGGGTGACTAAACAGTGCCATTGGTGAAACTTGATTATCAAAGCGCCAAAAACCCATACCGTAAATCCCTTTTACAGGTTTAATACATAAAGGTATTTCGCCAAAAGGAGGCTCTTTTATATGTGTTTCTAATTCATCGATAGATTCAATGTAAATAGACGGTACTGCAGGAAGCCCACATTGTTCCATCGCTTGTGCAAATGCAACTTTATTATCAGCTAACTGAAGCTGTTCAAGTTGTGTGGCCCCGGTTGTTAATTTTACCCCAAATGACTCAATTTCTTGGCGGTGTCGTTCAAACCATGCGCTATTACGACCAGTGTGAATGGCACTGACTTGATACTGTTTTACAACATCATTGATAAATTGTAAGCGTAATGTCTCTTCAAGAGGTTCATAAAAAGCCCCATCAGCAAGCGATAAAATCTCATTTCGAGTATGACGATGAGATGCGAGCACAACGATCTCTTGGTGCTGCTGTTTTGCAAAGTCTTTAACACTTTGAATTATATCGCGTTGTGATGATAAACCTTCCATAAACCAAATTGTGTTATTCATTACTCTGTATACCGTGAAATAAAAGTGTAGGGTTCAATGCCTATAATCATGAAGATTTCGCAGAAGCGTGTCAATCATAATATGATTTATTTGAGTTAATTTTTAAATCGTGTAATTACGTAAGTTATTATTGTGTTTTTTTTGTGTTTTTAACATTTTATTGCAATTAAATATCATTTATATCAATGGTTTGACAAAACTTTAAGTTTAAGGGGGAAAAATAGTCTTGCTCATGTACTTCATCATGATATGATGATTTTCATGATATGGAATTAATCACAAATGGCGTTATTGTTTCACTCTACCTCTGAAGGAATTTAATTATGGTTTCATTAAGCAAGAATCAAACAGTTTCTCTCAGTAAACAAGCACCTGCACTGAGCCATTTAATGTTTGGTTTAGGCTGGGATCCGATTAAGAAAAAAGGATTATTAGGCAGTCTTTTTGGTGGCGGTGGTTCTATTGATTTAGATGCAAGTTGCGTATTGCTTGACGCAAGTGGTAATCAAATCGATACCATTTGGTTTAGAAAATTAAAATCAAGCTGCCAGTCAGTTATTCACTCTGGTGATAACTTAACGGGTGACGGTGATGGTGATGATGAAACAATTTTCGTTGATTTAGCCCGTTTATCGGCAAATGTTGAATATTTGGTATTCACAGTAAACAGTTTCCGTGGACAAACATTTAATGAAGTTGAAAACGCATTCTGTCGAGTTGTTGATAAAGCAACGAATAAAGAGCTGGTGCGTTATACCTTAACAGAGCAAGGCTCTCATACAGGTATCGTGATTGCTTCTTTACAACGTAATCATGGTCAATGGGATTTCACTGCGTTTGGTGCGCCTTGTAAAGGCCGTGTTATTAACGACATGATGCCTGATATTGTGGCTACGGTGGTGCGATAAATGAATATGACTCCAGGTGGGAACGTACCTGTTCCGAATCAAACATTAATCATTAGAATTCAATCAGGTGCGCCTGTTGATGTGTCTGCTTTTAGACTTTATGCATCAGGTAAAGTGAATGGCGACACCGATATGGTGTTTTATGGACAGACCGCTAATGATGATCGCACCATTATTTATGCGACAGCAGGAAACAGCACATCTTTTACGGTGGATCTAACGCGTTTACGTCCAGATGTTGAAAAAATTGCGTTTACAGCGACTTGCGAAGGTCAACAAACTATCGCAAATTTACAACGATTATCAATTCAAGTTGATGCTAATAACGAAGTTGTGGCGAGCGGTAATGTTGATATTAACGGTCGTCCTGAAGCGGCATTAATTTTAGGTGAATTGTATCGTCGTAATGGTAGTTGGAAGTTCCGTTTTATCGATCAAGGATTTAACGGTGGTTTAAAGCCATTAGCTGAACATTTTGGTGTTGATATTGCAGACTCTGCACCAGCACCAGCACCAGCACCAGCACCAGCACCAGTACCAGCACCAGCACCAGCACCGAAACCAGTGCCAGCGCCAAGTTCGGTGAACTTAAGTAAGGTTTCTTTGACTAAAGAGAAACCGGCAATCAGCCTAACGAAGAAAGACGACTTCGGTAAAATTCGGATCAACCTTGATTGGCATCGTGAAAGCAAAAGTGGCGGTTCTGGGCTATTAGGTGGGTTGTTCGGTGGCAATAAAGGTATTGATTTAGATATCGGTGCTTTTGTTGAACTTCAGCAAGGACATAAGTCCGTTATTCAAGCATTAGGAAACGGGTTTGGTGATTTTAATCGTATTCCTTATGTTGAATTACAAGGCGATGATCGTACTGGAGACGTTGCTGGTGGTGAGTGGATCTTTGTAAATGGACGTGAATGGAAAAATATTAAGCAAGTGCTGATTTTCGCGTTTATTTATGAAGGCGTACCAAATTGGAGCAAGACTGATGGTGTGGTTACCATTCATGTACCGGATCAACCGCCTATCGAAACACGCTTAACTGATGGTAATAATGGTCGCAATATGTGTGCGATTGCCCGACTCGTTAATGAGAATGGATCAATAAAAGTTGAACGTCTCAATGAGTTTTTTAAAGGCCACCGCGATATGGATAATGCCTACGGGTGGGGATTTCGCTGGACAGCGGGTTCTAAGTGATCAAGTTGATATAAGGAAAAATAGCATGAGTTTTTTTAACAAATTAAAAGAAGGTTTTAATACAGGCCGTTCTGAGTTAGCCAAGCAAGTTGGTCGCTTTAAAAACAAAAAATTTATGCAAGGCACTGTTGCGGTTTGCGCGCAAATCGCCATTGCTAGTGACGGTGTGAGTTCTGAAGAAAAACAGAAGATGCTTGGTTTTTTAAAAGCATCAGATGAACTTAAAGTTTTTGATACTTCTGAAGTTATCGAATTCTTTAATAAGCTAATCCTGAGTTTCGAATTCGATACCGAAGTCGGTAAAGGTGAAACCATGAAGTATATTCTGGCAATGAAAGATCAGCCAGAAGCTGCGCAATTAGCTATTCGTGTCGGTATTGCTGTTGCGAAAAGTGATGGTGATTTTGACAATGATGAAAAAGAAGCTGTGCGCGCTATTGCCATTGCATTAGGCTTTCAGCCCGCAGAATTTGGTTTGTAATTAATTTAAGATAGGGAACCGTTCAGGAATTATTATGGTATCCACACATATTGGTTTTCCGACAGAAACTGTCATTGTCTTTGTTGTACTTGCGATTGGCGCTATTTTTATCGACTTATTTATGCATCGTGCAGATAAGCCGATAACGTTAAAGAATGCCATATTCTGGTCTATATTCTGGGTTGCCGTTGCAATGGCATTCGCAGGGTTCCTTTATGTTCACCATGGTGCAGAAGTTGCGAGCTTATTCGTAACAGGTTATGCATTAGAGAAAGTGCTCTCCGTTGATAACTTGTTTGTCATGATGGCGATTTTCTCTTGGTTTGCCGTACCTGATCGCTTCCGTCACCGCGTTCTTTATTGGGGGATCATCGGTGCTATCGTTTTCCGTGGGATCTTTGTTGCCATCGGTACAGGGCTGTTAAGTTTAGGACCATATGTTGAGATAGTGTTTGCCTTAATCGTTGCTTGGACTGCAGTTATGATGCTGAAAAGCGGTGATGATAGTGAAGAGATTGAAGACTATTCACAACATCTTGCTTATCGCTTAGTAAAACGATTTTTCCCTATATGGCCAAAAATTACTGGACATGCATTCTTACTAACACAAAAAGAAGTTGATGCTGAATTAGCAAAACCAGAGAACAAAGAAATTACTATCGGTCGTGGTACAAAAGCCGCGTTATATGCAACACCACTTATGCTGTGTGTGGCTGTTGTAGAGCTGTCCGATGTGATGTTTGCTTTCGACTCGGTTCCCGCTATTATCGCAGTAAGCCGTGAACCCCTCATTGTTTATAGTGCAATGATGTTTGCAATCTTAGGCTTACGTACGCTCTACTTCGTGTTAGAAGCGTTAAAACAGTATCTGGTTTACCTTGAAAAAGCGGTTATTGTGTTGTTGTTCTTTATTGCTGCAAAACTGGGTTTAAATGCAACAGATCATATCTGGCAACACGGATACAGCATCTCCGCGACAACTAGCTTATTTGTTGTGCTAGGTGTTCTTGCTCTGGGTATTATTGCAAGCTTTGTATTCCCAGAGAAAAAAGATGATGAAGGTAAGACAAATTAACAAATATTCTTGAAAAATCAGAATATTAAAAACAAAACTAAAGAGGTTGTAAAATGAGCGTTTCTCTTTCTAAAGGTGGTAATGTCTCTCTGAGCAAAGCAGCCCCAACGATGAAAAACGTCCTTGTCGGACTTGGTTGGGATGCCCGTTCTACAGATGGTCAAGATTTTGACTTAGATGCATCTGTATTTCTGTTAGCTGCAAATGGAAAAGTGCGTAGCGATGCCGATTTCATTTTTTATAACAATTTAAGATCTGCTGATGGCTCTGTCGTTCATACCGGTGATAACCGCACAGGTGAAGGCGATGGTGATGATGAAGCGCTGAAAATCAAATTAGACATGATCCCAAATGATGTCGATAAGGTTATCTTCGTTGTCACAATCCATGATGCACAAGCACGCCGCCAAAGCTTTGGCCAAGTATCAGGTGCATTTATTCGTTTAGTTAATGATGACAACCAAATTGAAGTTGCTCGTTATGACTTAACGGAAGATGCATCAACAGAAACAGCAATGTTATTTGGTGAGTTATATCGCCACGGTACAGAGTGGAAATTCCGTGCTGTAGGCCAAGGTTACGCGGGTGGTTTAGGTTCAGTTTGTGCTCAATACGGTATTAATGCCTCTTGATAGCTGATTGGTAAAATACTACCCACTGGCAGTCATAAGATGTGATTGCCAGTTTATTCAATAAAGTAGGAGCTTTGATATGGCAGTTTCCCTTGTTAAAGGTGGTAATGTTTCTCTGACTAAAGAAGCACCAACAATGTCGGTTGCTATGGTTGGTCTAGGATGGGATGCCCGCGTGACTGATGGTGCAGAGTTCGATTTAGATGCGTCAGTATTCATGGTAGGTGAAGATGGAAAAGTACTTTCAGATGCAAGTTTTATCTTCTTTAATAATAAAGTGAGTCAATGTGGAAGCGTTGAACACCAAGGAGATAACCGTACTGGGGAAGGCGATGGTGATGATGAGCAAGTAAAAATCACCCTATCAAAAGTCCCTGCTGAAGTGAAAAAACTGGTATTCGCAGTCACTATTTATGAAGCGGAAAGCCGTAAACAAAACTTCGGTATGGTCAGCAACAGTTTTATGCGCGTTTATAACAACGACAATAATACTGAAATTGCACGCTTTGATCTTTCTGAAGATGCATCAACAGAAACTGCAATGATCTTTGGTGAGTTATATCGCCATGGTACAGAGTGGAAATTTAAAGCTGTAGGTCAAGGTTTTGCGGGTGGTTTAGGTGCATTAGCATCACAACACGGCGTAAATATCTAATATCTACATCATTAGTACATCGTAAAAACCCTCGTTAATCGAGGGTTTTTTTGCGCTCTATTTTGCGGGGAAAATTATTTTTTTATTTCTATCTTAATGGGTGAATTTTTAGATTTACGACGACCAGTATGAAAGTGACGCCAATGAGGATCTTGCGCAGCAAAAAGCAGTTCATGATCGCCGCGAGAATCTCCCCACGCTCTTAAATGGTATTGTGTTAAGTCACCGTATACCGCTTCTAATCGTTTTATTTTTTCACCACAACGGCAGTTATTACCAATAATTTTGCCTGTCAGCTTTCCATCAACAACTTCGAGTGTTGTACCAATTAATTTAATGCCTAAGCGATCAGCAAATGGTTGTAATACCATTGCTGGTGATGCAGAGCAAATTGTCACTTCAGCATTGTTATTTACTTCTTCTGCAACGGCTAACAAGCCAGTAGGGCGCATTAATTTAGCCCAGTAAAGCTGGCAAAATGCTTCGGCTTTTTCTTTTAACCATTGCTCTTCTATATTGGTTAGAAAGGTTTTTATCAGCACTTCTTTTAGCTCATCACGCGTGAGCTTGCGTCTAAAGCAACGTAATGTTGGTAATACCATTTTAATTAAACGGCGTGAGAATTTACGTTTACCAAAGGCAAATTTTAGAAAAGGAATAAAACTGTCGTGATAGGTTAGCGTGCCATCAAAATCAAACACTGATAACGTTTTTACGGTGTTTTTCGCGTTTTCAAATTGGGGTTGCATAAAAAGTTAAGCTCCGTAAATCATCAGAGTTTTTAAGGTCATTGCGTATATTATATCATTGTTCTCAAAATGAGATAGTATGGCTATTAGTTATTGAAAATAAAGTTATTTATTCTTTTTTGAATAATGGAGTGTATGAATAATCTATGTAAACATCAACAGATATTAGCTACTCAATAAAGTAATGTGTGATTGATAAAAAATAGCTTATTTATTATTAACACTATTGGTTGCATTATTTTATAAAATAAGAATAAAGCGTAAATTAGTTAAAATATGATTAGTGATTATTTATAGAATAAAAATTTTTAAATAAAAATTATTAACTTATATGTATCAATAATAATTAAATAAAAAAATTAACTTGGTCGATAAGAAATAAAATTTATCGATATTTACATATAGGTTTTTTAATTATGAGTATTAAACGAAGTGCTAAAATAGGCTCCTCTGCACTGTTATTAATTTTTATTTTATCTTCTGTATTATCTACCTTTTTCATCTACAAAATGAAAAATAATTTCACCCAAGTGGAAACGTTGTTAACACGTTACACCGATGTTTTGATGGCACGCTATCAATTAGCAACGATGCGTTCTAATGTGAACTTTTTAATGCAAGATACAGCAGAAACAAATGCTAAACATGCTGAAATTATTGAGAAAAATAAAATAATTGCGGTAAGTGCTAAACATGCAATGAATATATGGGTAAAAGAAAAAAAAGTCACAGTAGAAGCACAAAAAAGTGCAGATGAAATAGCAAAGTTATTTTATAGCTTAATTGATAGGCTTTTGATTGCGTCAAATGGCTTGGAAGCAATACATATAAAAGATACAGAATTTGCCAATGACTTTGATAGATTAGACCATTTATTTGATAACTATGTTTCTGTTAAAGCCAAAAACAGTGCTGGACTCAGAAATAGACAAGATACCATGGTTCAGCTTTCTATTTATTCCACTCTTATCTCATTATTAATTCTATTTATTATTTTATATTTTGTTATTCGTTGGATAAACAAAACCTTTATTTATAACCTTAATGTATTGTCTAATATGTTAAATAAAGTTGGTAAAGGGGAATTAGTTTTCGCTTTACCTAAAATAAAAAAAGATGAATTTGGTGAGTTATTTTCACATGTTAGTGATATGCAAAAAGCGTTAACCTCGACCATTCTTACTGTAAAAAGAGAAACATTAGAGATAAAACGGGGAGCTTCTGAAATTTCATCAGGTAATCAGGAACTCTCTGCTCGTACTGAAGAGCAAGCTAGCGCATTGCAACAAACCGCAGCCAGTATGGAAGAGATTAGAACCGCTGTAGCCAATAACACTGAAAATACCCAAGAAGCCAATGAGATTATTAATCAATCCAATGACATCGTTATAGATGGCGCAAGTGTAATGAAAGAAGCTATCTCATCGATGAAAAAAATAGAGCAAGGTGCGTTAAAAGTGGGTGAGATTAACGAAGTGATTAATAATCTTGCGAGCCAAACGAATATTTTAGCGCTAAATGCTGCGGTAGAAGCTGCAAGAGCTGGGGAACAAGGGCGAGGTTTTACCGTTGTTGCGGTGGAAGTACGAAATTTAGCGGCTAAAAGTGCAGATGCCGCAAAAGAGATCAGTCAGATATTAAAAGCATCTATAAAAGATGTCGCTGAAGGAACCGCTCTCGTTAATAAAACGGGAAAACATATGCAAGAGATCGTTTCTTCAATTGCAAAAGTAAACAATATTATGCAAGGGATAAGTCTTGCTTCAGAAGAGCAACGAGTTGGCATTGAACAAATTGCGGTAGCGATTAATCAGATGGATACGGTTGTGCAACAAAACGCCTCTTTAGTGGATAATGGCGCATCTTCAATGATGATGTTAGACGAGAAAGCGCAGGTATTGATGGATAATGTGGCCGTTTTTCAAATAGAAGAACAAACATTATAACGATAAAAAACTCACTCTGAATTAACGTATCAGAGTGAGTTTTATTCTATTCTGGCAAACAGAGCAAGGGATTAATAATATTCGAGCGTAAAGGTTGCTGCGCCATTAGCGATACCTGGGGATATTCTGTCATCTACACGAATATAACGCGCACGTAATGGAATTGTGACAGTACCTGCTTTTTCTGTAACTGGCTGAGCAAAGGCGGTTGGTGTATTAAATTTAACAAAATCTTCGCCGACATCACCAAATGCAAGTTGGATACCGACACCTTTAGCCGCTCCGGGTACATCATTAATTTTAAAAGTACCAGGATATTCAGGAATAGCTGGATTTACAGGCTTGATGGTCACTCTAATCTCATTAGGATCACGATCAGGGAATGTTTGTCCTCTCTCTGTGGTTAATACATCTCCTTTGCCACCAGAATAGTAACCTCGAAACGCAGGACAATTGTATAAATTAATATCAGAATTTATCCATTTGGTTGAACTACCTTTTGTAGGTAAGGTAGATATTTCATGTTTGCCTAATTCCACGGTGTAGTCTTGTGTTTTACAACTTGAAGCGGTAACACTAACCGAACCTGTAATATTCATATATGCGGCTATAAAAGGGAATCCTTCTGCTAGAACCTTATCTTTTTCGGGATAGTTCACATCAAGTTGCATTCTTGCAATATTGCTTAAATCAAATATACCTGGCTGAATAGGACCTAATTTAATTAAAGAATAATTTAATATTGGGTGTGCCCAATATTCCATACTTTCTCTATTTTTTTCAATAAGTTCACGATTTCCTTCCCAAGAGAGTTTAGCAATATTAGGTGTTAGTGAATTATTTCTATTTCTATTTGTATAAAATACAATACCAAGACCTGGGTTATTGGTTTTATAGACATTAGGAGGAATGCCTGCGCCAACAGCGGGTGTTCCTCTCATACTTAATAATTTTACCTCTTGCCTTTCTAAAAAGTAATAGTTTCCTAATCCTGTTGAAGGTACATTAAATGCACAGATATAGTTGTATGTATAACTAGCAATATCGATTTTACCTTGGTAAACAACAGAGCCTACTGGCATATCAGCACCAACATGAATTGCGCCACCAATGGACATAGTATGATTCTCTGGAGGACCACTAACATGACATTTGACTGTTTGTTGTGCCATGACCTCCGCAACAGGAAAAAGTAGAAGCATTAAGGCTAATGAGTTTTTAATAATCGGCTTCATACTTTATTCTCCACAGACACTAGTCAATTGAACAAAACTACTTTGATTATCTTTATCTTGTGCTGGCGCACTATAATTGATAGTACATTGCTGAATTTCACCCGGTCCCCACTTAATGGTTAAACGACCTGATGGATTTTTAACGCGGGCGTAGAGAAGTCCTCCCTGACCAATGCTACCCACTTCACTGTTCTGTTCATCGTAAGCGACACTACCAAATGGAATTGGTCCATTATTTCTTTGGATAGTAATCAACAATGGCATACCTTTGTCAGTCTCAAAGACAACTTTAGTAATCGCACCTTCAAATGGTGCAACAAAGGCTTGCGTATTTTGTAACTCAACGCTGGTTGTCATATTTTTAGGATTAATGGTGATATCGTTTAATTGATACGGAGTTAAGTAAGGCACTAAAGCGTAGCCAAAACTATTAACTTCGATACCAGGATAACCACTTACCGCAGCGCCTTGCGCACCATCAGCATCAACAATAGTAAAAGTATCACTCTGATAAGCTGAGGCGGCTAAACCACCAGACCAACCGACTAATGAACCACTTGCTCCGACTGACGCGTTTTGATAGTGCTCACCAATACCATAGGTTGCACTTAAGCTACTAAAGTTCGTTCTTGCATTACCGCTCATTGTCATACTTGAGCCAACACCGTGGTTTGTATTCATCGCGGTTACGCCATAAGAGTAACGGTTATCCGCACCTGCAGAGCCAGAAATGCCAAGACGTTCACCCACATAACCGCGGCCATCACGAGTCACAGCAGCAGTTAATGTTGGCATATGGTCAATACTGAGATCATACAATGGTAAGGTAAAGTTCATCTCAAACGTGGTTTCTTTTTTACCTTCGGCATTACGGGCTTGGCCTACGTTAAGACCGTAAGATAATCTGCGCCAGTTGTTGTTATAACCCAGTTGATACTGCAAGTCGGTAGTATCATTATTCCAGTAGTTTTGGGTATAACCAGTGACATAAAAGTTACCCCAACCTTCAGCTAAACCCTGATCTATGGTGACGTTAAAACGGCTCTTTGGACGCCAAATATTACTAATACTTCTGCCATGTTTTTCTTCATTTATTGCCTGTACAGCAGAGGTATAATCGTAGAAGTTTTCTGAGTTAAATTTATATGCCGCGATAGTTAAGTTACTGTTGGTATCTTGAATGTATTTGCTGTAACTAACCTGATAGCTCTGTCCGCTATTAACAGCAGAAGGTGTACTATTTAAATGCACTCGAGCTTGTGTAACGTCGGCAGAGAAAGCGCCTAACGGTGTACTCAATGCTAAACCGACTTGAACCGCATAATAATCGGCACCTGTACCCTGAACACCAGCATAACCTGTAATAATATTGGTTAAACCACGACGGTAAGTTGCTTGATATAAAGTTGGATCATAATCCACAGATTTGGAATTTAAATGACCTGCTGCGACGGTATAGTTGTGCTGCCCCGGACGCAATAATTGCACCAGTGAAGCGTAATAAACTTTGAAGTTTTGTTGTGTACCATCAGCTTCTTGAATGGTGACATCTAAGTTACCACCATAACCAGAAGGATAGAGGTCATCAATTTCGAATGGCCCTGGTGAAACCACTGTTTCGTGAATGACACGACCATCTTGACGAATAATGACTCGCGCATTTGTTTTCGCAATACCACGAATAGTTGGTGCAAACCCACGCTGAGAATCAGGTAACATTTTTTCATCACTAAAGAGTTGGATACCTCTTAGTGGTTGAGAGTCAAATAATTGGCCTGTTGTTAATACATCACCAATTTGTACTACCCCTCTAATTGTAGTGACAATACGTTCTAAATAGTTATAGGTTGATGTGTAATCATGACCATTATTTTCATCCCATGAATAGTTACCCGTGTGATGGAAACTCCATGTTCCCAAATTTACATGGCTATCAATACCCGCAAATGCAGAATTATAGTTTTTGCCATTATTTCTAGACGCAAAATAGTTAGCATTATAGTTTACTAACAGGGCGTTTATCCCTCTATCCCATAGAGAAGGGTTAACATAACCTCTTGGTTTATATCCAACAAGTGCTTGCGGTACTTCAATATTAAGGCGTTGTATTGAAGGATCGTAGGTAACGGCTGTTGAAGGAACGAGATTGACCAATTCAATACATTCATGAAGCTCCATTGCACTTTTGAGTAATGGAGACTGCTTATCATCTTTAATATTGATAAGATTCATGGTGTCTTTTGTAAGGCAAGGCTCCACTTTTTGGTTAGCCATCTCTCTAAAAGTGACTTTCTGTTTAGCAATAAAATGATTATTGACGTAAACATCAACTTCCCACGTCCCAGGTAATATTGAGTTTTCTTTGTCGAAACGACTGATATCAATATCACTTTGTGAGGTATTCATAAAAATCGGGTTAAATGTAGTTATGGTATTATTACCACCATTTGTGACTGGCGAATTATTGCCATTAGCATTTGCTGGTAAATTTTGAGTTGCAACATGCGCGGGTAACGTATTTACACCCGATAATGCTCGATTACCATTCGGCAGCCATTTATTCTTCTCTGTTACTGTTATATTTTCTGCATAGGTATAGGGTGCGATCAGAAAGAAAGTCACACCAGCAGATATTATAATAGTTTTTAAAATATAACTGCTCATTTGAGTATTCCCGTATATTTTATGAAGTCACTGGAGAATTAAATTTTTGATTCAACTATCTTCATTGCGCCCCAATCGTTTACATATCGATAAACAACTTTATTTCCGGTATTTGCGGATACGCCATTTGGTATAGCAAAGTCATGACTACCTAATGGTGGAACTAGTTCTCCATCAATAGGTTGTTTATCATTTCCATTAAGCGAAATAGAAACTAAAGAAACATAATAAGGGGCATTATTTATGACTTTTAAGGTGTTACCTGAAACTGAAAACTTTAAGCCTTCCGCTGCTTCAATTGGACCTATTTTGTCTTTTAGTGCAGTTGGGCGATAAAATAATTTTATTCTTGAGCGGTAAGCAATTTGTAATTTATTTTCTTCACCGGTTGCAGTAGGGGGTATTTCTAATACGTTAAGCCAATAAATAGTTTCTTTATTTTTTGGTAAAGAAACGCCACCGATATAACCAATTCTCAAAGTTTGAGATTTAGTTGGTTCAACGCGAAAAACAGGTGGTGTTAATACAAAAGGAACTTGAATAGTTTCTGGTGAAGCATCGACATCTCCAGTATCAATCCAATTTTGAATTAATACAGGAACCGTTCCTTCATTAGAAACTTTAAGAGTGACTTCTTTTTCACTTTCATTATAAATAACACGAGTACCACTAATTACGACAGCAGCATTAGCCCATGTTGGAATAATAATTAATAAACTCAAAAAAAAGCTTTTAATTAATTTGGTGGTTTTCATATTTATCTTTATTCCATTAATAAAAAGCAAACAGGAAGGAGGAACCCCCTCCCTGTTTATTTCGGATTATTTATACTGCAGAGTATAAACAACGCTACTTGTTACTTTACCTGCTTCAGTTTTACCGATAGCGTAGTATTCAACTGCATATGGCAGAGTTGCTTTTTCATCAGTAATTTGAACGTAAGTAGTTGCATTTACTTGAGAGGTGTTACCGATTTTGATTGGCGCGAATGCATTGCTACCATCTAACAGTTGTAATTGAACTTGTTTTGCACCAGTTGCAGCAATATCCATATTTTTCAGACGACCAGCAGCTTGGTCAACAGTTGCACCAGTTTCGAAGAATGCAGATACTTTGCTATGACCAGCAGCACCTACTTTACAATCAGACAGGTTCATGTTGAAACCAGTACGGCCAGTTACTTGACCAGCAGCTGTTAAAGTTGCAGTACTTACTGTTGGCAGAGTAATAGTTGCATCAGGACCTTGACCATCAACGTCAACTTTACAAGTTGTATCTGTTAATTCACCATTAAAAGTAATTGTACCTGTATTATCAGCAGCGATTGCATTACCAGCCATCAGACCAAATGCCATTGCTAATGATGCACCAATGATAGATTTTTTCATTCTAAATTCCTTCGTTTTATATTAGATAACTACGTTTTTATAAATCGATAAATATTTAAATTAATATTTATAAATTTATTTATTGACTCTCTATTAGTGTAAAAATAAATAAAGCAATCCCTGGCAAATAAAAATACCTAATAAGCATTTTTTATTTTCCTAATAATAATTATTTATTAATGCAGAATAATAGTTTGCCTGTTGTTAACACTCCCGGTTTCATAAATCTAATAGCTCATGAAAATAAAACATAATTAAATATTTTATTTTCATGGTTAATTCTTTATACTGATGTTTACGTAACTGTGTTAAATGTTTGTTTTTTAATTTAGCTGACTAATAACATTAGCACTCAATTCATAATCCTTTTTTTTAGGTTGTAAGCTTGGTCCTTTTTCGTTGTAGGTGCTTATTACTTCACGATTCAAATCATCCCATGATTTATCAAAAATAATAAGTAACTTGTTTATTAAGCTAAGTGACATACTATTTTTACCGTTTTCATAACGGGATATTTGTTGCTGGCTGACAGAGATTATTTTTGCCAGTTCACGACCTGATAATTTCTTCTCTTTTCTAGCCTTCTTAAAAAAAAGGCCTACTTTAGTGTCTAGATCGTTCATAAATTAATTCCAATAACATGAGGTCTAATATATAGAAGTTATCACATATTAAAATTAGTCATTTAAGTTTGAATAACTATATTACACATAAATTATTGCGTAAAAATGGTTTACCCTATGCGATTACTATTTGTAATAGGTTTAACCTATCAAGAGAGTAATTATTGTAAGGTTATACTTAAGTTTTTGTAAGTGATAGGCATATCAATACGTTAAGTAATTTAATGAAAATGCAGACTAATTATGATACTCATTATATGAGTTTTATTTGGGTGAAAAATGTTGTTTGGTAAGTTATATGTTATTTTATGTTTCATTTTTAATCTTTATAAGATGAATTGTATGAAAGGGTTAGTTATTGTAAGTAAAAGTATTTTACGCGTATTATGGGTATTTATGAAAAGTGTAGAATGTAAGAATTCTCTGAATAAAATTAAAATTTGGGTTATATGATGAAAATCGGTTATGTGTTTTTCTAAATAATATGTTTAACCTATTTTTTATTAGAATAGATGAAATGTAAAAAATTGATCTAACGCAATAATTATTGAAGGGGATGTTAAAAAGAAAGTAATTTGATTGTTCTATACAAAGAAAAGGAGCTTATTTTTAAATATTAGTTGCAATGATGATTGGTTTGTTTTCTAAAATGACTTATTTCCCTTACGATCAGAAAGTAGATGTATAAATTGAGTATTAACTTCTCTCTTCTATTCTTTTTAAGATGATAATTTTTTGTTAATAATATCCTAAGTGTATATACTGCATTTGTGCCTTTTTCTGAAGCTATTTATACCAAATTTATGCACTGGATCGTAAAAATACTTAAGAAGTATTAATTGCTAAACAATGTTTATTGTTTTGTTAGGAACTTAAATTTTTTACTGATTTTGGGTTTTAATCAAAATCAAGCCCCAGTTGCTAACCAATTAATAACACTAAAATACTATTTCATTATGGTATATGATCTGCATTACTGGTTTGAAAACAGAATAAAAAACTGATTGGCATCATTGATTGAGATCTGTAATAAGTGTTTGTATCGATAATTCTGATTAATGTGTAAATAAAATCTATCCACTGCCGATATATCAGTACCTTTGTGTCATTTTATATTGTGAGGTGGATAATCATGAGTATTGAAAAATCAGCCAAAGTTGGCTCGATATTGCTTTTATTTATATTTTTACTGTCATCAGTACTATCATCGTTCTTTATTTATAGAATGCAAAATAACTATGCATCACTTGATTCGTTAACCAATAGATTAAGTCGTGTACAGGAATCAAGATATGAGTTAGCAACAATACGCTCACATGTTAATTTCTTGATGAATCTGGGAACAATGACAGCGGAGAAAGAAAAAACTAAAGCATCATTAGTGGCAGAAGCCAAAGCGTTAGGGGAAAAATCAAAATTAACGATAATCAATTGGGCTGAAGAGAAAAAAATAAGCCCTGAAGCCGATAAAAATGCACAAGCGTTATCTACACTGTTTTTACAGCTTCTTGATCAAATCATTGCGCCAATGGACACCTTA
This sequence comes from Ardaris minthe, assembly GCA_018244935.1. Classification (NCBI taxonomy): domain Eukaryota; kingdom Metazoa; phylum Arthropoda; class Insecta; order Lepidoptera; family Hesperiidae; genus Ardaris; species Ardaris minthe. The sequence goes on along the minus strand of DWTR01000010.1, from coordinate 24,497 downwards.
GAATATGAGGATGTGGATTTATCAAAAGATTTCACCCGCTTGTCTAAACTCTTTGATGAGTATTTAATTATTACTCAGAAAGTTAATGATGATATTAATGCTGAACAAGAGTGGATGGTAACACTTTCTATTTATGCAACGTTTATTGCTTTGATCTCCATTTTAGTGATCCTCTATGTTGTCATCCGTTGGGTAAATAAAACGTTTATCTTTAATTTGAATACACTGTCGGCTATTTTGCAGAAAGTAGGAAAGGGCGATTTAAGTTTCACTCTACCTAAGAAACGAAATGATGAGTTTGGAACCTTATTCTCTAATGTTGGGGATATGCAGACTGCGCTTACATCGACGATTCAACTTGTTAAAGACGAAGCGCTAGAGATCAAAAAAGGTTCAGCAGAAATTGCTTCTGGCAACCAAGATCTCTCTTCTCGTACTGAGGAGCAAGCAAGCGCTCTGCAACAAACAGCAGCAAGTATGGAAGAGATAAAAATCGCTGTAGTGAATAATACTGATAATGCGATTTTAGCAAACTCCATTACCGCAGAAACCCGCGATTTAGCAATTGATGGCTCTAACATTATGAGTGATGCCATTGACTCGATGAAGAAAATCGAGGTAGGAACCTTAAAAGTTGCCGAAATCAATGATGTGGTTAACAACATAGCAAGCCAAACTAATATTCTGGCATTAAACGCAGCCGTTGAAGCGGCGCGTGCGGGTGAGCAAGGCCGTGGATTTACTGTTGTTGCAACAGAAGTGAGAAATTTAGCAGCAAGAAGTGCGGATGCTGCACGCGAAATTAATCAAATTATCAGAGAATCTGTTGCGGATGTCGCTCATGGTAGAGAATTGGTAAATAAAACGGGCGAGCATATGCAGGATATCGTTTCTTCTATTACGAAAGTTAGCGATATCATGCAGGGCATTAGTATTGCATCAGAAGAGCAAAAAGTAGGTATTGAACAGATAGCAGTAGCCATTAACCAAATGGATTCTGTTGTTCAGCAAAATGCGGCTTTAGTTGAACAAGGTGCAACTTCAACAATGATTTTAGATGAGAAAGCACAAAACTTAACAGACAAAGTTTCAGTCTTTCAAATCAAAGAACAGTATTAATCCGTTAAGTTAGTCAGTTAATATTGTATTTAAAACAAGCTCACTTTCATCGAAATATGAGGGTGAGCTTTATTTTTGAAACATTATTTAATCCTCTCTTTTATTTCCTTTCTATTATGACTTTATTGAGAAAATGGTTGGTAGATAAGCAAAATTTTGCGTATTGTTGACGACATAATATGAAAAGTTGCATTTTCTCCAATTCACCTGCTTATTACGAGGTTATCGCATATCGACATCAAACAATTATTTTATCTAATCGCTTTAGATAAAACGCAACATTTTGGTCAAGCTGCTGAGATGTGCCATGTGACTCAGCCGACTTTATCAATGCGATTACGTAATTTAGAAAAAGAGCTTGATGTAGTACTTATCAAGCGAAGTTCTCGTTTTGAAGGATTTACGCAAGAAGGCGAAAAAATCTTGAAATGGGCGAAAACCATGGAGTCTGCTTATGATGGGTTACAAGCAGAAGCTGCAAATTTTCGACAACAACTGTTAGGTCAATTACGTATTGGTATTGTGCCTTTGACCAATTTAAATCCGATGCAAATGTTGCAGAAAATCTCATCGACATTTCCTGAAATTCGCTTTCAAGTCTCTTCGACAAATAGCGAGGAGATAATCGACAGTCTTAATAGTAATCGGCTTGATATTGGTATCTGTTATTTAGAAAAAGCGAATGCCCAGCAACATGAAATTTATGCTTTAAAGCAAACGAAATTAGGGCTTTTATTTCATCGTAATTATTTTATGCCATCGGCAAAAACGATTTCATGGGAGGAAGCAGTCAAATTGCCTTTAGCATTGCTTAATAAATCAAATCATTTTAGGCAATCTGTTGATTTGGCATTTCAGCGTTATAATCTGCATCCCAAAGTGTTAGTTGAAAGCAGTTCGACACTTCATCTTATGCAATCTGTCGATACAGGATTTTGCGCATCCATAGTGCCTATTTCAAAAGGAATGGAAAAACTCAGCTCAAATTTAGATGTAGTGCCTATTGCTGATGCCACAATAAATTCTCCTCTTGGTATTATTATTCGGCGAGAAGAGCCTCGATCGATACTGATTGAAAAATGCTTTACTGAAATGCGTGCTTATTTAGTTGATATGAGTTTGTAGATTACAAAGAAAAGCTGAGCCTAAAATAGACTCAGCTTTTTATTTTTTAGTTAAATGAAAATATTAGGCAACTTGCGCTTTTTGGGCATAAATTCTAACGGGGGTCGCTTTATATGAAGGTGTTCCACTTTCTTTATCAATATAGTCCAGCGGAATAAGAACATTAGCTTCAGGGTAATAAGCTGCAACAGTACCCGGTGCAATACTAAATGAAACAACCGTAATATCATTAAGCTGTAGCTTTCTATTTTGACTTACTGTTTCAATAGTCACTTTATCGCCTTCTTTTAAACCTCTTGCGATTAAATCAACCTCGCTCATAAAGAGCACATCACGTCTACCGAAAATACCACGATAGCGGTCATCTAATGCATAAATTGTTGTATTATATTGGTCATGACTACGTATAGTGACTAGGCGTAATATATCTTCTCCAGCGACAGGTTCATTCTCGTTAACTCCGTCAAAAACAGAAAACATCGCTTTGCCTGTTGGGGTATCCCATACTCTATCCACCGCAGGAAGTGGCATACGAAATCCACCAGGTACTCGAATGCGTTGATTATAGTTATCAAAACCTGGGATCGTTTTTTCAATCATGTCACGAATAAGATCATAACTTTCAGTAAATCTCATCCAAGGCGTTTTGCTATTAGATAACGTAGTGGCAGCCATTTCAGCAACAATAGCTGGCTCCGATTTTAGCAAAGGAGATGCGGGTGTTAATTTACCTGAAGACGCATGTACCATCGACATAGAATCTTCAACGGTGATTGATTGACGTCCTAATGCTTGTATATCGGACTCAGTACGACCTAAACAAGGTAAAATAAAGGTGTTTTTAGCGGTTAATAAATGAGAGCGATTTAGTTTTGTTCCAATATGAACACTGAGATCCAGTTTTCGCATTGCTGAAAAGGAAAGCTCTGGATCAGGCAATGCCACAGCAAAATTACCGCCTAAGCAAATTAATGCTTTTGCTTTACCTTCAACCATTGCTTGCATGGCATTAACAGCATCATGACCATGTTTATAAGGTGGCTTGAAACCGAAGGTTTGTTCTATTTTCTGCAGAAATTCTGTAGAGGGTTTTTCAGTGATCCCTACAGTTCGATTACCTTGAACATTAGAGTGTCCGCGGAGTGGGCATATTCCTGCTCCTTTTTTACCGATATTGCCTTTCATTAATAATAAATCGGCAATTAAGCGAACATTTGCGGTTCCTTTATTATGTTGGGTAATACCCATACCATAAGTAATAATGGTGGCAGGGGAATTTGCATAAAGTAGTGCAACACTTTCAAGTTCGGCTTGTGATAGCCCACTTTCACTTTCAATATCTTGCCAAGTGGTATGGTTAAGATCGTCAATAACGGCTTCAAATCCTTGAGTATGTTCTGCGATAAAATCATGATCAAGAATATCGCCACGCTCATTATCCCATGTTAATAAGGTTTTCATAATACCTTTTAACGCGGCAGCATCACCTCCCGCTTTAACCTGATAATAAGATGATGCAATATTGGTTGAGCTATAGGTTGCCATTTCAATCACGCTTTGAGGATCTGTAAATCGCTCTAATGCTCGTTCTTTTAATGGATTAAAAACAACAATTGGTACACCTCGACGAGCAACTTCATGTAATGTTCCCATCATTCTAGGGTGGTTGGTGCCGGGATTATGACCAATGGCAATAATTAATTGTGTGTTGTCGAAGTCATCTAAAGAAACAGTCCCTTTACCAATACCAATTGATTGTGGTAACCCTACGCTGGTGGGTTCATGGCACATATTTGAACAATCTGGAAAATTGTTGGTGCCATATTCTCTAGCAAAAAGCTGGAATAAATAAGCTGCTTCATTTGAAGCTCTACCTGATGTGTAAAATTCCACACTATCTGGTGAAGGGATGTCTCTTAATAGCTCGCCAATACGACTAAATGCGTGATCCCAAGAGACAGGAATAAGTGTATCAGTAATAGGATCGTAAGAAAGTGGATGAGTTAAACGACCGTAACCTTCAAGTTCAAAATCTGATTTTTTTAGTAATTCAGTGACTGTGTTTTGTGCTAAAAATTCTGGTGTGACTCTTTTTTTTGTCGCTTCCCAAGTAACGGCTTTAGCGCCATTCTCGCAAAATTGAAAAGTAGAGTGATGCTCTTTATCTGGCCATGCACAACCTGGACAATCAAAGCCATCAGGTTGATTGGTATTAAGCAATGTTTTAGGTGCAATAAGCGCATCCATTTGAGTGCGTACCGCGATTGCTGTTGCTTTTAATGCTCCCCATCCTCCAGCGGGTCCGTTATACGGTTTCACTCCAGGAATAGGCAATTTATTTTTACTCATATATACATTCCTAAAACGTAAATAATAATATTTATTTATGAAAATATTGGCAGGTGAATATGAAAATCAATATGGTTATATAATTAAATATATATTGATGTCTAAGTTAAATAATATATTTAAACTTACTAACATTAATAGTTAATAAGTAAGCAAGCCTGAGGTTATATAAACATACGAATTTTATGTTGTTTAAAAAGTTAAATCAATGTGTCTTAGTTGTCAATGAAAGTAACATTCTAAATAGCGCTTTATTACTATATTTCAAGGCGCGATAGAGCATATCTATCGCTTAATAAAATCAATTTATTTGACTAACTGTTATAGGCTGGTTAAAAATATTAACACGTTAGTGAATATACACTCTTCAACTCTGCATTTTTTGAAATATACTTGTTAATCAATGAGGTGTGATTTTATTGTCGATGTATGTTTAAATATGCAGCGTATATTGTTGTTTCTGTTTTTTATTAGAAAATAGAAGGGCGATTATATGAATAATATATGTAAATATAAATTAAATACTTTTATCTTTAATTTTTCAGCGATGGAATAAAGGTAGTTGGTATTAATAATAAAGCGTTAATAATAATTTATTTGAGAAAAACACAAATAGGAAAATAGAAATGAATAAATTTATGACAAATAGATTTATACTAGGTGGGGCATTATGTTTGGATTAGATGCATTTCACTTAGCAAGAATACAATTTGCTTTCACGGTCTCTTTTCATATTATTTTCCCTGCCATTACAATAGGCTTGGCAAGCTTTTTAGCTTTATTAGAAGGTTTGTGGCTAAAAACAAAAGAGTCGAGTTATCTCACTTTATATCAATTTTGGGTGAAAATTTTTGCCGTCAATTTTGGTATGGGCGTGGTATCGGGGCTAGTCATGGCGTACCAATTTGGGACAAACTGGAGTGGTTTTTCTCAATTTGCAGGCAGTATTACAGGGCCATTGTTGACCTATGAAGTCCTTACCGCTTTTTTCTTAGAGGCAGGGTTTCTGGGTATTATGTTATTTGGTTGGAATAAAGTAGGGCGTAAGCTCCATTTTTTTGCAACCTGCATGGTGGCATTGGGCACTATTATTTCAACATTTTGGATTTTGTCATCAAATAGCTGGATGCAAACACCACAAGGCTATGAAATTGAAAATGGTGTCGTCGTTCCTGTCGATTGGTTACAGATTATTTTTAATCCCTCATTTCCTTATCGCCTATTACATATGTCAATTGGGGCATTTTTAGCTAGCGCTTTATTTATTGCCGCGTGTGCGGCATGGCTTTTATTAAAAGGGAAAGATACAGCAGCAGTACGTAAAATGTTATCAATGGCATTATGGTTAGTGCTGATTATTGCACCAATACAAGCTTTTGTTGGTGATGCGCATGGATTAAATACACTTGAATATCAGCCAGCGAAAATAGCTGCAATTGAAGGACATTGGGATAATACATCGAAAGAAGCAACCCCTCTTATTTTGTTTGGTATTCCTGATATGGAAGAAGAAAAAACAAAGTATGCGATTGAAATTCCGTATTTAGGTAGCCTTATTCTTACCCATAGTCTTGAAAAGCAAATACCTGCGTTAAATACCTTTGCACCTGAAGATAGACCAAATTCCACCATTATATTTTGGTCATTTAGGATCATGGCAGGGCTTGGTATGTTGATGATTTGCCTTGGTCTATTAAGTGTTATTTTACGCAAGAAAAAGAAACTCTATAACTCCCCACTTTTTTTACGATTTACATTATTGATGGGACCTACGGGATTGATTGCTATCCTTGCGGGTTGGTTTACGACAGAAATTGGCCGTCAACCATGGGTTGTGTATGGATTGCAACGAACTAAAGATGCCGTCTCTGCCCATGGTGATTTACAAATGAGTTTGAGTTTATTGGCTTTTATTTTGGTGTATTTCTCAGTATTTGGTATCGGCTATTTTTATATGATGCACTTAATGAAAAAAGGTCCTGTTGAAACTTATCCAACTTCCTTAAATCAAGGTGAAAAATAATGAATATTGATTTTTCGATTATTTGGTTTGCCATCATTATTTTTGCCACACTGATGTATATTATCGCCGATGGATTTGATCTGGGTATTGGCATTATTTTGCCGTTTACCAAAGATAAAATACAACGAGATATTATGGTCAATAGTGTTGCCCCTGTGTGGGATGGTAATGAAACATGGTTGGTTTTAGGCGGTGCTGCGTTATATGGTGCATTTCCTCTGGCTTATGCTGTGATTATTGATGCGTTGACTATTCCATTAACGTTAATGTTAATCGGTCTTATATTTCGTGGTGTGGCCTTTGAGTTTCGTGTTAATGCATTACCTAAACATCGTCAGTTTTGGGATTTGGCTTTTATTGGCGGCTCTTTTCTCGCGACGTTTTGTCAAGGTGTTACAGTAGGGGCAGTAATTAACGGTTTTGAAGTAACAAGGCGTAGTTTTAGTGGCTCTGCACTAGATTGGTTAGCACCATTTCCTCTTTTTTGTGGTTTTGCCTTGTTGATTACTTATGCGCTTTTAGGCAGTTCATGGCTAATAATGAAAACGGAACATCAACTACACCGTAAAATGTGTTCAATCACCGTTTATTTAGCGATTGCATTACTTGTTGCGATTGCGATAGTCAGTTTATGGACACCATTAACACATGAAGATATTGCACAGCGCTGGTTTAGCTTACCTAATTTATTCTTTTTATTACCCGTGCCTTTATGCGTATTAGCTTGTACTTGGGGAATAGTGCGTAGTGCTTATAATTATGGTCATTATTTGCCATTTTTATTATCACTTTTATTAGTTTTTATTGGTTTTTCTGGATTGGGAGTGAGTATTTTCCCTCATATTATTCCACCAACAATTTCCATTTGGGATGCGGCTTCACCAGTCTTAAGTCAGAAATTTATGTTAGTTGGTGCCGTTATCATTATTCCAGTGATTTTAGCATATACCAGTTGGAGTTATTATGTATTTCGCGGAAAGGTGGAACCTAATGAAAACTATCATTAGTCATTTTTTAACAATAAAACCAGCGCAAAAGAAAGCACATTGGTATCAACAAATTGGGTGGATGATTATTATCTGGTCTTTAAGTGTATTAAGCCTTGCGATTATCGCCTCTTTATTTAAATTATTAATGTACAGTGCGGGAATGAGAACACATTAATAACTTGATGTATTAATAAATAAAAAGACAGTGTTATTAATTGGCACTGTCTTTTTTATGCTTTCTATTTTAAATTTATCAATCACAATAAATTATAATGTTTATCTGGTCTTACTGTTATTGGTAATGGCGTAATATCTTGCATCTCTAATAAGTTTCTTTCAATCGTATTACAAATGGCATTTAAGGGTAAGTCATTTGCAGATATACCAAAAGGATCTTCTAATTCTTCAGCTAATGAATCCCAAGATAAAAAAGTATAAGAGATAAACACTGATACAAACGGCGTCATATAATGGAGATCTGCTACCAACGCAAAAGGTAACAATGCACAAAATAAATAAACAGTGCGTTGCAATATCAGAGTGTAAGCAAATGGAACTGGGGTATTTGAGATCCGTTCGCAACCTCCGAGTACATCAGATAAATTATTAATATCTTTATTAATTGATTGAAAGATAACGTCACTTATCATTTTGTTATCTCTCAGCTCGCCTATTTTTAAACCGATATGTAATAAAATACGATTAGTGGGATAAGGGCTATTCATTATTTCATTGAATAAAGTTCGCGGTAATAGGCGGTAAAGATCAACCATTGGATCTGTTTTTCTTAACTCGTGTTTTAAGCTCCAACTAAACGCAATGAGTAGATTAGAAAAGTCTCGATTAAATTGTTTATCTTCAGGTAATAATGCTTTTATATTTCTTAATATATTACGATGGGTAATTAACATATTACCCCATAGAGTTCTAGCTTCCACAAGTCGGCTATAGCTTGCATTATTTCTGAAACCAAGAAATATCGCGATAGCAATACCTAATAAACTAAAAGGAGCAACTGTTAAGTGTATGCCTAATTGTTCATACCATTGATAAATCAAAATGGCGATAATTGACATGATAACATTAAGACATAAACGAAAGATTATTTTTGAAAGCACAGAACCATGCCAATCAAATAACCGAAAAAACCAGTGTTGATTAGGACGAATGACCATAATAGTAATTATATAAGACAAGATTTGAATTGTGTGAATATTATCTCAATAAAAGAAGTAATAAGCCAATTAATTCTATTAAAAAATTAATAAGTATGAAAATTCTGATTCATATATACCTATATGAATCAGAAAGATAAATTTATATTCTTAAACATGAGTATCGTTAATGTAATAATGTAGGCATAGTTGATTTATTAATCATAATGCTTCAGCCACCTCCATAACTGTACTTAGTACAGAACCCCAAGTGAATGAAGATGAAGGTAGCACCGCGGATGCTTCTGCTAACTCATTGTTTATATTAGTCATAGATAATCCCATCACTAGATGGGGTAAATTATCTATCTTTAATGGGTTGTAACCTTTATAGGGTTCATCAGAGGAATGTGTTTCTTCTGGTGAATAATGAGGATTTACCATTGTTTCTTCAAGGATCTCACTACCTTCTTTAGTGTAAATAGTGACAAGTTCTATTAATTGATTTGGAATATTTATATATGCAGAATATTCTTGCTCTTCAGTTAATACTGCTCTTAATATGTCACTAACACGTTCTTTAATTTTATCATGATAATAATAAACAGTATCAAGTGCAGAATAAAAATTATTTGTTGCTCTTATTTTATAAATATAAGATTTATTATCGTTTGAGACATTAAGTAAATCTTTTGCGAATTTTTCACTTGATTTAAAACTTGATGTTGTCGGAATAAATGCAGAGTCTTTACTTCCTCTTCGCCCTGAAACACCGTTTACATGGGAATGAAAATTGATATTATTTCCCCAAGCGACAAATCCTTTTTTAAATACCTCCTCGGGTGGTCTTGAATCTGCTCGGTACACTTTACTGACAGGTCTTGCATATGATAGTTGTATATTAAATAAAATAAATAATATAATTAAAATTATTTTTTTCATTATAACCTCTTATTCTTTTATAAAAGCTTTAGAGTGCCATATTATTTCTCTTTTTTATTTTGGGATAATTAATGTTTTGATAATCCAATCATATATAAGGCATCTTTACCAGGGAAAGTATTTTCCACTCCAACACATACGGCTATATCTGCCTGTGTCAGAAATGAAACCTTAGCGATATCGTAAAGTGTTGTTGCATTGTACATAATACCATAATGATATGAGCCACCAGTTTCAGGGGTAAATTTTATATTGGCTGCTAACACTGGCTTTTTTCCATTGTTATAACTATTAGTCACAACGGTGAAGCTGGAAATTTTGCCATTTTTTATACTTCCACTTAATTCTTTGCAATAACCTTCAAAATCAGTACCCGCATGAGAAAATGCTGAAAAGGAAAGAAGACTAATAATTAGTAATTTTTTCATTTATAACCTCGATATTTATTTGCAGTATTTGTATGTAATTTCAGTGCATTCCATTACTTTAATAATTAATGTTCAATGTGGATCTAATATGTACATCAAAGTAATGGAAGCGATTTAAATATACCGAGTTGGTGCGTTTATAAAATATGTTTTTTTAACATGTTATAATGGAAAAATAATATTTACAGAATGAAAGTGTTTTGGGGATTTTATCTAACGTAAATAAATAGAAATAGAATATGTTATTTTTTTCTGGGAACTATTTTTTGTGATTTAACGAGTTTTAATATAGCGATTCTATAAATATTAACGTAGTTAAAAATATTTGATGGGGCAAAAATGGGGCAATGGCTTGTAGAAACAAAAAAGCCACCCTGTAAAGAGTGGCTTAATGTGCTGATTTAACAGCTAAAATTTGGTGGCCCCTACTGGACTTGAACCAGTGACCAAGCGATTATGAGTTTTTGACCAAAATGTTACCTAAAAATACTTTTCATATAATTTCAATTATTTAGATAATTCGTCTCATACCAGTTATTACTTAGAAATACCCCAAAATCCCGCACTCTGGTATCCTATAAGTATCCTAGAGTGCTGCAAGCGATTTGCAGGATACCCTAATCGGTTGGTGTGAGGTTCTGGTGGATACGTTCAAATTCACAAAAGCAAAACTTGAAAGTCTGCCACCTGCAGAGCGAGGGCAGATTGAGTATGGCGATACAGTTGTTAACGGTCTGCGTATCCGTGTGGGAGTCAGCGGGGTAAAAAGCTTTTGCATCTCCAGAAAAAGAAACGGCAAATTCATCCGTGCAACGCTGGGGCGCTTCCCTGATTTGACAATTGATAATGCTAGGGCAAAGGCTCTCGAACTGCTGGGAGATGTTGCAGCTACCGGACAGAACCCGAATGTGGTAAAGCGCACCCATCAGAAAGCAGCTATAACACTAGCGGATGCTTTGGATACCTACATTGAAAACCGGGGGGAGAGGCTAGGATCGAAAACGGCAAAACAGTATTGCTCTATCCTGCAGAATTTTTCTGGCGACTGGATGAAACAGCAGCTCTCATCTATCAGCCGGGAACGGGTTGAATTGCGGCATAAAGCAATTACTGACGGAACTGTGTGGTTCGGAGAGGACAAATCAACGTTGCGAGCTGGGGTAGGCACAGGAAGTAAAGCACAGGCTGATCTTTGGGCGCGGGTTCTCCGAGCTATCTACCGTTTTTCTCATGATCATTACCGGGATGATAATGGAAATATTCTGTTGCCTGACCCACCCACAATGGTTCTCAGTACAAAGCGTAAGTGGCACGGTATCGTTAGAAAAACAGAGCGAATAAGAACCAATGATCTTGCCAGATGGTTTAATGCCCTGAGTAGTATTCGTGAACAGGCCGAACAGGAACGGGATGATATCGCCGCTGCTATATGTGATGCCGTAGAAATGTCTATTTTTACTGGGTTACGTAAATCAGAAATATTAGAGCTGACATGGGATAGGGTTAATCTTGGAGGCCGTTATTTCTGGATTGATACTACAAAGAACGGTGATCCGCTTGAGTTGCCTATAACTAATACCCTCTTAGCTTTATTCCGACGTAGGGCAAAGATGAAGTCTGGTGATGGTACTTTGGTTTTTCCGGGCGAAAGAGGGGTTATCAAAGAGTATCGGCATATTATCGAGCGTATCAGTGCGGCTACAGTGCCAGAACCAAATCAGGACTTGTTACAGCCTATCCCGTTTAAATGGCATGATGGTCGCCGGACGTTCGGTACAATAGCGGAGCTGGTGGGGGTAGGAAACTACATTCTCAAACGCTTATTGAACCACAGAACAATGAGAAGCGCTGATGTTACTCAGGGATATTTATATTTTTCTGCTGATGAGTTGAGAGAGCCTGCAGAGAAGATAGAGTATAGGATTTTAAAAAATGCAAATTTAATAAATGAAAGCCTTAGCTTAAATGACCAAATTATTTTGGCATGTCGTAATTTATCTGATGAAGATAAAAAACATTTTTTATTGGAAATTTTAAATAAATAGGTTGTAAATATGAGCAACTACAAAACTAAGATAGATCATGACATGAATGATTTAATAAATGACCCAAGTTTATTAGCAGATATTGTATCTTTAAATCTTATCGAGAATTTTTCAAGAGAATCAGTATCTAAACAATTAAATATCCATCTATCTAAGCTTTCATGGGAGGAGAGAATTAATTTAGCATCAGATATTGAAAGTGAAAAAATATTTGTAGGGTCAAGTATTTTTAGGGATAGTGATGAGATGAAAGATTTATTTTCTTTCTATGAAAGTGGCTTGTCAGATTTAATTAAGTCAGCTGCTATCCATGAGGTAATGGGTTTTGAAAGATTGGCTAAGCAACTTAGAATTAGATATGCCAAATTATTTACTGAAATTATGTATCAATCTATAAGAAGCGATACTGTAGAAAAAGAAATAATATCCAATGTAAATAAGGTGAAGGCTTCAAAACCAAGGAATTCATACTATGATGAAGTAATGGCTGTAATAAAATTGACTTGGGAAAAATATCCCTGTGCAAGCAAAACAGGGTTAATTAATGCTTTATGCTTTCATTACCATGAAAAGGTTAGCAGAAATACCTTGTCAAACTGGGTAAGTAAATCAGGTATGCAGCCGGATAGGCCTAAAAAGTATCTATCTTTTGAATTAGTTTTCCCCAAATAGCCAGTTATTGGGAGGAGATAACTGGCTATTGTGCTAGGTTAGCCAGTAATTGTAACCATACAGCATGTTAATGGTCTGAATAAATTAGTTGTTTTCGTTGATAGTTATCACCAATGTTAATTAGAAATATACGGTGATAATTATGCAAACAATCAGAATAGATAAAAAACTTTCCAGAAAAGAAGCTGCAAAAGAGCTTTGTGTCAGTCCGCAAACATTGGCTAATTGGGCCAGTAATGGAAAGATAGATATTCCCTATCATAAAATTGGTAAGAGAAAGGTATTTTACTATCAATCAGACATTGATGCCTATATTGCATCTACCAGAACCACCCACTCTGAGTAGTAGCAAAATAAATTAAAATAGGTATCTAAATTATGAAAAATAAAATTAAGACCATTACCGGTCAGGGTTTCGCTCACCCTGAAATCAGTCAAACCGATATTTCAGTTATCCGCTTTGAGGGCGTTCAGGTTCGTATTATTAAAATTAACAATGAACCGTGGTTTGTTGCTACAGACCTTTGTGGTGCATTAGAGCAAAGTAATACAGCAAAAGCTGTAAAGAGTCTTGATGAAGACGAAAAGATGACTGTAACTTTAAGTTATAGTCATAATCTCTCTCGCGGAGGAGCTAGAAAATTAATCATTATTTCAGAATCTGGCTTCTACAAACTTATTACCCGTAGTCGTAAATCCGCTACCAGCGGGACATTAGCGCACCGTTTCAGTAACTGGGTATTTCGTGATGTTATCCCGTCAATCCGTAAGACTGGAGCCTATGGTGTTCCGTTTGGATTATTGAATGACTTTACCCGGCGTAGCAATGAGTATCTGAAAATTTCGTCACAGCGCGGGCGTGATCTTCAATCCTGCAAAGCAGAGAAAATCAGTTTAAAGAAAGAGGAAAATCGACTCTGGGATGAATATCAGCCTCAGTTGCCAGCTATGGCAGAGGAGGAACCACAATGAGTGGCATCACAGAATTTAACTCAGCCATTGGCTGGATTAAAAACTATACAAAAATTATCTACCATAACCGAGGGGTTGAAAACCTGATTACCCTAACACCAGATCAGGAGTATCACCCTACTGGAAGTTTTTTGAGGTCACCAATATGGGGACGCTTAAATAACAGGCAAGTTATAATCGCCACCGGAAATCTGATACAGGAACAAAATCAAATAGGTGGGAATAGCGAGAAATACCGATGCTTATATCTGAGCAATAAGCTACAGATCTGCAATGCGCTAACCAATAAAAAAGGTAGCACTGCGAATGCTACCTCTTTAAAAAACAACTTTATAAATCATTGCGTAAATGACAATGGTGATAATAACGCAAAATTATTCAATAACCTAGTTCAGCAACTATTGATTGTTAATTATTCACCTGATTGTTTAGGTTTCCGTTTCTCTAATTTTAGTTTTGCCTCACAAGCATCGATAACCCATGATGAGAAATTAGATTTTTCGCGTTCTACACTTGAATTAATTTCTTCAAGTAATTCATGTGGAAAGCGGATGTTTTTCTTTTCTGATTTGTTATTTATATTGCCGGTTGCCATGAATACCAAGTCCTTATCAAGATTATTTGTACATACACCTTACTATAAAAAATCTTTAATAAATAGCGTTGACATGTATACCCACTTTATCTTATGGTGGGTGTACACTGTATGTTCATGCGGCTGTAAAAATAACAACGCCCCGAAGTGCTGGAACACTTTCGAGGCGTTTAACCACAATGTTATACGAGGTAACACTATGGCTATGTATAAGTCTACCCAAACTCACCCTAAATTCCTATGGCGTTTTTTCTCATGCCAGCAATCTAAATACTTTTCTGTTGAAGCGAATAACGAACAGGAAGCCCGTTCTATGCTGCCAGATTCCCCTTGCCTTTTCTCTGCTCGTATTCGTCAGGGGGTAAATCGTGCGTAATCCCCAAGTTAATGAGTTTTATACTCATAAAAATGGTGAAACCATCAAAGTATTATCAGTTAGATTTAATCGAGTAACGTTTATTCGTGATGGTTTTAATAGCCCAGTAATTATGTCTCTTAGTCAATTTAGTAAAGAATACACCTATGTTGGGAGGGCTTAATTATGGCGTCTAAAGTATTAAACAAAACGGTTTACGAGTTATTAACCCATGCCATCTCAACGGGTGATTTAGTTAATTTAATTAAAGAAATTGCATGTAATGGCGATCCTGAGTTAGTTCGATTTATTCCCATGCTATCTATTATCGCTTCTGAGCATTGCGGGCAATTAATTACAGATCTTAATTTGATAGAAATTAATTCTAACAATGAGGGAGCTTAGTCATGGCTGATATCTATGATGTTGTTATCCGTCACGATTTAAATCGAATGACGACTCAAGAGTTAAAGAATGTTATTCGTGACTCAGAAGATGCTTGTGCCGGTTTAGCGTTAGGCATGAGAACGGTAGGTCAATTAGCGGCTCATTTCTTAAATAGTGATGAATACACAGACAAGAATGCGAGAGAACATCTCAATGGTATGAGTGATTTATTGATTTATTTACCAAGAATAATTAACGCAATACAGCAAAATCTATTGACGGCTCAATACGAAATTCAGCGTAGAGAGGTGAAACATGATCAGTAAATTACAATTTAACCAATTAGCTGAGCAAGTTCGCCAGTATGAATCACGCTTAGTTGAGTTAGAACAAGTAATTGCTGTTATGCAGCGTAAACATTCTATACCTGAGGGCATGAGTCCATTAACCACATTAGCGTCTGAAATGGGTTTATCCACCAGCAAAGCGGAATTATTAGCTAAAAATTGTGGTGTGCTGGTGGTTCGTCAGGGTAGTCAATTGATTGTTAATGAGTCAAAGTTTAAAGAAGCTGCGGCAATCATTATTAAAGGTGCAAAAAGAAAGGTAGGTAGCAAATATTGGTTTCACCCGTTGATCGGTAAATTCATTATGGCTGGTGGGGTGAAAAAATGAGTATAGCTGGACATAAAAAATTACCAGAGTGGTCTGACTCTTTATTCGCTACAGTTTATTTGTGGGTAAAAAGAGGAACACCACCTCAAAAGGCAGATACTGACGCATCCATTTTACGTTACCCGCAAGATCATCGTTTAAATGCGCTGGCTATTCGTATGCGCTCATTGGTTATGGAGGGGGAAATTACTCCTGATTGGTTTATTGAACAAGGCTATCATTCTTCAAAGGAGCCTGACAAAGCCGAAGGTAAACGTAAATCTTTAGTTTTAGAATTTATAGACGAAAGTGAATTACGGCAGGTTTTATCTGATGTTGCTAGGGCTGATTATTTGTGGCCTCGTGACTATGAGAAAACAGCAGATGTGATTGCTATTAACCGGTTAGGTGATGGAACACGTATTACTGCTGAGGATGTTGATATGTTGGATGAAGTCAACAAAACCTATACGCATGTTTATGCTTTTGGCGATCACCATGTTGTTAGTATGCGTCCTAATCCAGTTACTGGGGAAACACATTGCTTTCAAACATTGAACTCATTCAGAAATAATTTTCTTGATCAAGGTAGGGTTGTTGGTCGTCGATTGGGTGAAGCATGGTTAAATTGGCCTGGTCATTCAAAGCAATTAGGAGGTGTCGGTTTTTATCCAAATCCTGAAAATTGCCCTAAAGAAGTTTATAACCTGTACACAGGATTAAGTATTGAACCTGTAGCGGGTGATGTTATTCCCTACCTTGAGCATTTAGAAAAGGTAATTTGCGCGGGCGACAATGAAACTTATCAATATCTTGTTGGTTGGCTAGCTCATTTATTTCAGAAGCCCGAAGAAAAACCCTCTGTTGCCATTGTGATGAAATCCATAGAGGGTACAGGTAAGGGGTCAATGGTTCGTCCATTGTTAGAAATATTAGGCATGTATGCTATTCAAGTGAATGGTTCTGGTCAAATAGCAGGACGTTTTAATAGCACCATAGCAAATAAGCTATTTGTATTTGTGGATGAAGCTGATTTAACTGATGGGCGTACAGCAGAAAAGTTAAAGGCAATTATTAGCGAGGACACGGTTAACTTAGAGCGAAAAGGTAAAGATCCCGAAATCATGCCGAACTATGCCCGTTTTATTTTTGCAAGTAACCGTGACAGGGTGATTAATGCTGGGTTACGGGAAAGGCGTTATCTTGTGTTAGAACCAGATGTGATTTATGCACAAAACAAAGGTTATTTTGACCGTTTACATCAATGGATAAATGATAACGGCGCACAAAAGTTATTGGCGTGGTTATTGTCGTATGACTTAACACACTTTGATCCAAGACGAGCGCCAGTTACTGCTGCATTAGTTGAAGAGAAGTTAGCCAGTATGCCACCTGTCTATCAATTTTTTTATAGTGAACTATGGAGCCAACAACCGTTTAAATCTCAAACTCGAATTTACACTACGGAGTTAGTGGACTCTTTTATGCTTTGGAGTGAAGCCAATGGCGAAAATATTAAACCTCCTGCCGCACGTTCTACGGTTGGTCGTATCATGAGGACATTGGGAATCCAAGTAGCAGGGCGTTCAGATAGGGGTAATGGGCGTTATTATGACCTCCCTGCTATTGGCGAAATAAAATCTTCGTTTGCAGCAATACTAGGGGAAAAGACTGAAAAACTTTTCTCATAACACATGCACGAGAGATTTGCTGTACCACCTAACCCAATATCAAGGATGTTCAGATAAACAAAGGCTTTAAGGGTGGTATAGCAAAAGGTACAGATAGAACTATACCTATACCACCTATACCAAAAATCGGTACAGGTGGTTTAGGTTAAAAAGCAATCAAACCATATTAAAAACCATCATAATTATTTGTTTTTAAATGAATTTTAACTAGGTGGTACAGGTGGTTTAGCAAAAACCATGATTTTACTAGAAAGCGTTATTTAGACTAAATGATAGACAGTATAGGATTGATAATATGAATGATATGACAACGTTACGTAATGAATATTTAGATGATCGTCAGATTGATGATTTAGAAACTATGTCCCTTGAGGAATACAAATATCATGTGAAAATGGATCATTTTTTGTTTGTTGAAGGGCATGGCATTTTAGTTGATGACTTCACAGGTCGTCGTTTTGCCGCAAGTAAGGAGCAATTGGATATACTCATTGCTTATTTACAGGAAGAGCGAGAAAAAATGCCAAACCATGATAAACGCTATCTTTAAAAGTAAAGTTATGTAAATTAATATTACTCATGTTTTTGTATGTTTACTGTGTAATAACTTAGGTGTTTTCTTTAAGTTTTTCAGATATATATTAAGAAGTGGCACTCAGACGTGAGCCGCCACTTGACCGTTTAATCCTTGCTCATCAGACAGGTATCTCCAGTTAAACGGTCTCCCCTATTTCTGAGCTGGTTTCACGTCTTAACATTTTATTGTTTACGGAAACCACTTCATGAAAAAACTACTCGAATTACGCCAACAAAAGGCAACTCTCACCGAGCAAATGCGCTCACTGCTCACTAAAGCAGAAACAGAAAAACGCTCACTCACCGAAGGTGAAGCGAAAAACTTTGATGAATTGCGTAGTCAGTCGGAGTCTCTGAATACTGAAATTGCCCGTTATGAAGCGATCGCAGAGGAAGAACGCACTCAAACAAGTAAGCACGTATTAGGTGATAAAGCCGTCAGTAATGATGAATTACGTCATTATATCCTGACAGGGGAAACCCGTACTTTATCGACAGGGGTTCCGGCTGATGGTGGCTATACCGTTATTCCTGAACTGAATAAGCAGATTATGCAGCAATTAACCGATGATTCGGTGATGCGTAAAATCTGTACCATCAAAACCACGCATAGCAATGAATATAAACAATTGGTTTCTGTGGGTGGGGCAAAGGTCAATCACGGTGAAGAAGGTCAAGCCCGCACCGAAACAGGTACACCAAAGTTAGAAGAAGTCAGTATCAAATTATTCCCTATCTACGCTTATCCCAAAACCACACAAGAAATTATTGATTTTAGTGATGTGGATATTCTGAGTTGGTTAACCACTGAAATTGGTGACACGTTTGTTGATACCGAAGAAACCGATCTCGTCACGGGTGATGGTACGAAAAAAGCAAAAGGGTTCTTAGCTTACCCTCGAGAAGCCAAAGCCGACAAAGCGCGCGCGTTCGGTACATTGGAAAAACTTGATGTTGCTAGCATTGAAGCCGATAGCCTGATTGACCTGAAATTTAAATTGCGTGCGAAATATCGCAAAAATGCCGTTTGGGTGATGAATTCCAATACTGCTGCTAAAGTACAGAAGCTGAAAAATGGCAATGGGGATTATATCTGGCGTGACCGTTTACAGTCTGGCGATCCTGATACCTTATTAGGCTTACCGGTTCATTATCTCGAAAACATGGCTGATGATGTGATTGCATTAGGTGACTTTAAACGCGGTTACTTCATTGTGGATCATGAAACGGGTACACGTACTCGCCCTGACAACATTACTGAACCCGGCTTTATCAAAGTTCACACCGATAAATATTTAGGCGGTGGGCTGGTGGATTCTAACGCCATTAAAGTGTTGGAAGTTAAAGTCGCGGGTAAATAACTCAAGGGGCGTTCCTGTGATCTCAGGAGCGCTCTTTTTTGTCAGGAATAGGCTATGAAAAATACCGAGTTAGAAATCCGTACTGCAACACTTTCTGCCAGTGATAAAAAGCTGGTGGGTTATGTCATCAAATGGGGCTTACGCTCTCATGTGCTTTGGGATGAATTTGTCGAACAATTTGCTCAAAATGCGTTTAGTAACGGCTTATCAAGTGGTGTTGATGTTAGGGCGCTTTATGAACATGATTACACTAACTTATTGGGGCGCACGACTTCTGGAACATTACAACTTACCGAAGATGAAACGGGGTTACGTTTTGAACTTACTCCGCCTGATACGCAACTAGGACGTGATGTTCTCACCTTGGTTGAACGAGGTGATATTGACGGTATGAGTTTTGGTTTCCGAGCGATTAAAGATCAGTGGGATATTGGTCAAGAGCCGTATGTCAGAACCGTATTAGAAGCCGAACTCCATGAAATCACCATCACCAGTTTACCCGCTTATCCTGATAGTGGCGTAGAAATTGCCAAACGCTCCTTAACACTCAGTAAACCGCAAGCGGTTAAAGATTTTGACCGCTGGTTACAATTGGTTGAGGTGGAATAATGTGGCCATTCAAACGTAAAGCCTCCGAATCCCGCAGTTTAAGTATTGATGAGTTTCTTTCTCTGGTAGGGATATCTAACACAAACTCAGGGGAACACGTTAGCTCGTCAACTGCGGAGGGCTTACCTGCCGTGATGAATGCGGTGACGGTCATTAGTGAAGCTATTGCCTCCATGCCCTGTTTTCTGTATCGGGTACACAATGATAAAGGGCGCGAATCAAGAGAGTGGTTAAGTGATCATCCTGTTGATTATCTTCTCAATGAAAACCCGAATGACTGTCAGACCGCTTTTCAATTTAAGCGCACGTTAATGCGTCATTGTTTGCTCAATGGTAACGCCTATGCGGTGATTGCGTGGGGCAAAGATGGACAGCCTAAATCAATACATCCTTATCCTCCTAGTGCGGTGGTGATTAATCGACTAGGGGATCACCGATACAGTTATACTGTGACTGAACCGTATAGCGGTAAGGTGAAAACCTATCTACAAGAAGAAATCTTGCATTTACGTTATGCGACTGATGACGGTTTTTTAGGACGCTCACCCGTCACGATTTGCCGTGAAACATTGGGCTTAGGATTAGCTCAACAACGACACGGCGCGAGTATCATGAAAGACGGCATGATGGCATCTGGCATTATTAAATCGGGTGAATGGCTCGATAGCCTCAAAGGAACTAAGGCATTAGAAGCTCTAGAACGCTACAAAGGGGCACGTAATGCAGGGAAAACCCCCATTCTTGAGGGGGGCATGGAATATGAACAATTAGGCATGAGTAACCAAGATGCGGAGTGGTTAGCCTCAAGGCGTTTTACCATTGAAGATATTGCCCGTATGTTCAACATTAGCCCTATCTTTTTACAAGAATATTCCAACAGTACTTACAGCAACTTTAGTGAGGCAAGTCGCGCCTTACTGACCATCACTATGCGCCCGTGGTTAGCTAACTTTGAGCAACAAATTAAATCGGCACTGTTACTCACGTCACCCACACCGAATATTCGTTATCAAGTGGAATTTGATACGGCAGATTTACTCCGCGCTAATCCCACCGAACGTTTTCGCAGTTATGAAACCGCGATTAAGTCGGGGGTCATGTGTCCGAATGAAGCCCGTGAGCGTGAGGGATTGCCTCCTCGTGAAGGCGGTGATGAATTTAGTCAGGCATGGAAACAGACCGTTGAAGTTAAAAAAGAGTCTGACAAGGTGGATGAATGAAAGCAGGACGCTTAAGACATCATATTACAATTCAAAAAGTAGAAAAAAAGCGAACTCCATCAGGATCAGTTGTTACTGAATGGGTAAATATTGCTGCTGTTGCTGCAGAGGTAAAGGCTATTAGTGGTCGTGAGTTAATGGCTTCAGGGATGATAATGAGTGAAGCAACTATACGTATTTGGTTACGTTACCGTGCGGATATCACCACCTCTCATCGTGTCGTTTATCACAAGCTAAATACGGTTGGCGATAAATTCGGCATTGTGGCGGTTATTCCTGATACAAAAAATAGCCTGTTAGAGTTGCTTTGTAAGGGAGGCGTATTTAATGACTAAGCCCGAAATCACGTTAGATGAAGTGAAGTTGCATTGCCGTATTGATGATGATTATGACGATGCCATATTAGCTATTTATATCGATGCTGCATTAGAAGTTTGCCAGCAACATATCGGTAAACGATTTGATGATGGGTTGTCGTTCACTCCTGCGATCAAGGTGGGCTGTTTAATGTATATCAGTTTGCTTTATGAGAACCGAGAGATGGTAGGCAGTGATGGATTAAAAGAAGTTCCGCTGACTATTCATTCTCTGTGGTCAACCTATCGAGATGT
Source organism: Ardaris minthe (assembly GCA_018244935.1). Classification (NCBI taxonomy): domain Eukaryota; kingdom Metazoa; phylum Arthropoda; class Insecta; order Lepidoptera; family Hesperiidae; genus Ardaris; species Ardaris minthe. The sequence goes on along the minus strand of DWTR01000010.1, from coordinate 2,620 downwards.
GGGAGTGTACTAGATGCCATGGCAACCCCTAAAGCGTTGTAGCTATCAAGGCTGTAATAAACGTGTGAAGTCTGGACGGTGTGATGAGCATAAACGAGAAGCCAGACGACAACAGGATAGTAAGCGAGGCTCAAGGCGTGAGCGAGGTTATACGCCTACATGGGATAAGTATCGCTTGCACTATCTCAAGTTAAACCCGTTGTGTGTGCATTGTCTTAAGAATGGCGTGTATACCCCTGCAACTATCGTTGACCACATTATCCCGATTGAAGGCGGTAATGATGTGTTGTTCTGGCCTGACTGGAATCACCAGTCACTATGTCATGGCTGTCACAACACCAAAACCTTTAAGCATGATCCTCTTACTAAACAAAAACGTAAAAATGGGGAATATCGAGAGTTAGAGGAAAAGGCGACACGACATAATGATTGGCGAGATGAGTATAACCGCAATGCGTGAAACTGAAATAAATCAATTGGTTAAAGGGATTCTTAAACACAGTGAACCATATCGACAACGACAACTAAAAACGCCTACAACGCACACAGCAAGGCGTACAACACAACGCGATAGGGAGCTTATGGAATGTTTCAGGAATCGGTAGGAAAACGTATATAGGGGGTAGGGGCGTTAAAAATGACAAATGCTTCATCCCGTGGCACCGAACGCCTCCTCGAATTTTTACGCACGGTAATTTTTTTGAAAATAATTTACTAGGAAATAGAAATAGTTATGGCAAGAGCACCTAAACCCCCCGTTTATCTTAATGAGATAGCGACGAAAGAGTGGAAAACAAAAGCCAAAATATTGGCAGAACGTGACGATCTGACGTTAGCCGATTGGAATAATTTAGAATTGTATTGCGTCAATTATGCGATGTACCGTAAAGCGGTTGAAGACTTAGATAATCGAGGGTTTAGCATTATCAATAGTCAAGGCAGTGAGAGCCGTAATCCCTCATTGAGTGCCAAAGCTGATGCTGAAAAAATCATGATTAAAATGTCTTCCTTATTGGGGTTCGATCCTGTTTCTCGTCGTAAAAATCCGATTGAAACCGAGGAAGAGGACGAATTAGATCGCCTATGAACGCATGGGAGCAGTACGCAAGCGACATCAAAACAGGCAAAATCCCCGCCTGTCAGCGGTTAAAACAAGCTGTTGAACGTTACTATAATGACTTAAATAATCCGCTTTACATCTTTGATAATGAGGTCGTAGAGCGTTTTATCGGGTTCTCCCGTGTTTGTCCGCATGTTAAAGGGCACTTGCGAGGTAAGCCGATAGAGCTTGAGCCATGGCAACAATTTGCCTTTGCTAATCTCCTTGGTTTCAAGGTGATCTCAACGGGGCGAAGAAAATACCGGAGTGCTTATATTCAGGTTCCCCGCAAAAATGCAAAATCCACCGTTGCGGCAATACTGGCTAATTGGTTCTTGGTGATGGAAAACGGGCAGCAAGATATTTACACCGCAGCCGTGAGTCGAGATCAGGCGCGTATTGTCTTTGATGATGCCCGTCAAATGTGTGTGTTGTCTAAACCGCTTAAAAAACGGGTGGCCATACAGCAACATAAAGTTATTAATCCGAAACGTAATAGCTTATTGAAACCCCTTGCTGCTAAAGCTGCGACTATTGAGGGAACCAATCCCAGTTTAGCCATTGTTGATGAATATCACTTACACCCTGATAATGCGGTTTATTCTGCCCTTGAGTTAGGGATGGGGGCACGTCCTGAGGGGATTTTATTTGCGATCACAACGTCAGGGAGTAACGTTATTTCAGCTTGTAAGCAACATTATGATTATTGTTGTCAAATCCTCGCTGGTGAAGAACAAAATGAATCGTTATTTGCTTTGATTTATGAACTTGATGACGAAAAAGAAATTGACGATGAACGCCTGTGGATAAAGGCAAATCCCAATCTTAATGTGTCGGTTGATGGTGATGCTTTGTATGACACGATACAAAAGGCGCGAGGTATTCCCTCACAATGGACGGAAATGTTAACTAAACGCTTTAATATTTGGTGTCAGGGGGAAACGCCTTGGATGGGTGAGGGCGCATGGTTAGCCTGTAAAATGGATTATACTGAAATAGACCTTAAAGGCTTAGCGTGTTATGCAGGCATGGACTTATCTTCTACGGGGGATATTACCAGTGTCTGCTATACCTTTCCCGTTGATAATGAATTGTTATTACTGACTCGTCACTATATCCCCGAAGCGCAGTTACAGAACCCTGCCAATAAGAACAGAGCGATTTACCGTCAATGGGTTAAGTCAGGTTGGCTCCGTACCACTTCTGGTGATTGTATTGATTATGATCGCATTCGTGATGATGTGCTTAGAGATAGCCAACAATTCAATATCAAGTTGACAGGCTTTGATACATGGAATGCAACTCACCTAAGAACACAGCTACAAGGTGCGGGGTTAGATGTTGAGCCATTTCCTCAAACCTACATGAAGTTCAGCCCTGTGGCGAAATCAGCCGAGGTATTCGTTAATCGTAAAATCATTCGTCACAATGGCGATCCTGTGCTTGCGTGGGCGATGGCTAATGTCGTAATGGAGACGGACGCGAACGCCAATATCAAACCGAACAAAAAAAAGTCCGCCA